>NDXB01001741.1:212960-240757 GCA_002631895.1 Agapornis roseicollis | reverse complement strand
CCCCCCCCTGGGGTCTGGGCCCTTTTTTTAACCCCCCCCCCCCCCCCCCATCATTTCTTGTCTATTCATCACATAGATGCTGATGTGTGTATCTACTCATAATTGTTTATATATATTTAATGTTAGATATTTTATATATATATTTAAATGTACATATTTATTCTTGAATGGCAGCTCCCCAACGTGATACAGTTGCTCTGTAGCCCTCTTAAGTGTACATGAGGAGACAGACACAGATAAGGCTGAATGGACCAAAGAAATGAGAACTGTTTTAAGAGAACCAATATGTACAGTTTGGTTTAGTCCTTGTTCACCTCAATGTTCTGGGTACCCAGGGAGAAATGATCTGGGTTTAGAAATGATTTGAAAGTGGCAAGAACAAAGGAACCAGTGGACGCGATGCTTTGTACAAGGCAGGGGACATGGGGAATGGCAGGTAGCGGAATGAGATGAGGAGGGCAGCGTGCTCAGAAGGTGGGTGCCAGTGATGAGAGGCAGGTCTGAGGTGCCTCAGATGACCCCACTGCATTTCATTCTTTGTCATCCCTCATGAGAGGGCTGTCTGGGAGGAATGGTGAGGACCCTGAATGATTGCAGTTAATCTTGAAAATTGCCCAGGGATCTATAGTGTCACAGATTAAAAACTTTGGTTGTAGGAAATGATGTGCCTTGCCCTTCTGGTATTCAGAGATCAAACATGTTATGAGTTACTTAAGGATGCCTGCCTGAAATATGCTTAACCTCAGTTTAATGCCTGCATTAGGCTTTCTTTAGACTGGGAAAATATTAATTATGATTTTGAATTACTCTAATGCTGTACATGTTGGGCAGTTCTTGTTTGGAAAGAGGCTACTCAAGTACAATCTCTGTGGCAGAAGAGCAGGAGCAAAGTGCTCATGTCACAGAAAGCACCAGCATCCATCTCTGTAGCCTCTGGGCTGGATGGGCTGACTCATGCTCCCAATACTACAGTGATTGAAAGGTCAGCTGCTTTCACGTAACACAGAGAAACAAATCGTATTCAGAGTGAAAGGACAAACCAGAGCTAAGACAAGCAATCACCTTGGTTGTTAAAACCTGCTGGTGTTTGTCATTGGAATTGTCTGGCTGTTGTGGGATGGAGACCTTTATACAGCACTGACAGCTCACTTGGGCAGGATACAGAAGCAGCCTGGATTATGACTAGGATTTTCAAGGCAGTCGGTGGGAGCTAAGATGCCTGCTCCTGTTGGCTTTAAGGGAAATCTGGGAGCCCAGTTCCCATAGTCCTTCTGGAAATCCCTATCCAACTCACACCGGTGCTACTCCAGAGCCACCATGAAGCAGATCAGGAGCAGAGTGTAGGTCTTGAAAGAGAGAGGCAGAAGGCAGGATAAATCAGATGAGCTGCAGTAACAGGCATGCTCTGAAGCAGTGAAACCCAGCTCCTGATGCCTCAAGGTTCACCTGAGATCCTGAGGATCTGCCAGCTCTTCTGACTGCTTACAAAATCCACCTGAAGCTCCCTCCCTAAGTGAGCAGTGTTTTGATCAAATATGGCTGGAATCTTACCTAGTTTTGATGAGTTCATAGTGAGATTCCCTCTAGCAGTGCTCTTAATAAGGAATCAGACACCCGTGTCCTTGTAGGACTAAGCTGTCGCAGGCAGCTGGATACCAATAAATGCTGTATTGATCTTATAATCCTCATGTAGAAGGCACATAACAGCTGCACCTTCATGTGTGTGACTGCTCCCTTGCTCCCTGGTGTGCCACAGAGCTGAAGGTCAGATTCAGATTTCTCTTTAATCCCCCTAGTTCCAAATGTTGCAGATCAGCTCCTTGCAGGCACCCAAAGCACCAAATACGTTAGTTTTTAAAAGCTAAGTGGGAAGCAGCATGTATGTATGGTTATTTTTCATCTCTCTTTAAATAGTGATAACTTTTATTATGGTAAAAAGCCTTAAGACTGATTTACAGATAAGTCCTACAGATGCAGTTTTAGGGTGGCAGCTATAATTTGCATAAGGTTTTACTACTTGCCAAATACTGGGATCAATTACTATAAATCAGTGCTGCCTATTCATTCACAAATAAGACTAGGCATTGCTGGAGTACTTCATTAGATAAGACAGTTTTATTTCTAGATAACTATATGGTTTTCAGGACCTTTGTGATAAGCTGTAGAGTTTAAATAATTCCCATTAATGACTTGGACTGTGATTTCATGCTTTATCCCTGAGATAGTGAGAAATTTCACCTGTTCAGCACATTACACCCAAGTATCTTTAGTACTTTTCTGTCTTTGAAAGGTCCCAGTATGCAGACATGGTTGCTGAAGCACAGAACAGTTAAGAGAAATACCCCAAATCCTACCACTGACATTGAGTATCAGATAAAAGTCTTCTTACTGCTCTTCCTGTGCCTCAATACCTAGGCAACATTTCAGGCTTAGAAGAGCTGAGTGGAGGCAACTAGCAGCAGAATGTGAAGTGCAGTTACCCCTTCTCAGGCTGCATCATAGCTTCAGCTCTTTGTATTATTAATTCTAGTTATATCTTTGTGGCCTTTCAAAATTAAGTAGTTGTGAGGCATGCCAGTGAGCCTGCACCCGTGTTCCTCTGTGCATGTGCACGTCTTCCCTACTCAGGGTTTGTTATTCCTTTTCACAAACAGCAGTCTCCTTCCACTCACTGAGGTACTCTTTTGCTTCAAGAAAAGCAAGTGCAGGCAGTGATTTATTTCTTTTGAGGCTGTGCCTTGGCACTCCTCCTTTCCTTCCTCCAAGTCTGTAATTTGTTTCCCATCTGAGCACAGCAGTGCTCTCCTCTTCCATCCTTGCCTTGCTGTGATGAGAAACGGGCACTGACTCCAGCCTTTGTTCTCCCTACATGTGCCAGGGGAATTGCTGTTATGGGCACACACTGCCCTTGCTGCTCTGGTGCTGTCATCTCTCCTGTTCGCTTCCTGCTTTATTAAATTCTGCCTCATCTTCCCTGTGCAACCATCCATCAGGTCTAGGGATTGAAACCTGTCTGTATCTGCTTGTCACCTGGCAACATCAGTGTCTGAGGATGGTGTTATAAAGTGCCTGAGATCAGCTCTCCGCCACCAGCACCTCTTGATGGGCTAAAAGCTACTCCCTGTCCTCCCCTGCTGGTGGTTCCCACCTGGCCTGACCTCCTTGGCTACTGCTGCTTCAGTTTTGCCTGAGGGACATGAGCTCCAGTTGCCCCTGCCAGGCAGCCTCAGGACAGTGTGGCATGGTCTGGCAGCTAGGCTCTGTGAGAGGGGACCCAAACCACACTTCTGGGTGCTGAGGGTCATGCAAATAGGAGCATCACCTAAACTGAGGGGTCTCCTCTTGGCAGACCCCAGGACTGAATGCTGTGCTGGGTTGCAGTGCCAGGAATGGTGGTTCACCACAGCAGAGCTCACCAGTGTCTCAAGAGGCATCTCCTTTTTGAACAGCCTCCTTTAGAAAAAGAGGTCTGAGCATGAGGGACTTTGTAATTACTTGTAAGCAAATTTGAGCTGTTCTGGTTTGAAGGGGTTTGTGCTGCTCCTGGTGTAACCTGGGAAAAAAAGTGAGAATAAGCTTATCACTTTTTACCCTTCCTTTCTCTCCCTTCCCCACCTTTCTTATGTGAGTAGGATCATAAACTAGTTCTAATGAGCTACTTCAACAGTGAGGATGCTAATGACCTTCCCCTAGCAAGCAGTTAGCAGAACAGTGTTAATTATCACTGGTACAGAGTATCAAGGAAGGCAGATCAACATTTATTAGGGGTAACTCAAAACTGGAGTAAGTGTAGCAATTCAGATACTTCTATAATGGAAGTTGTAACTGAAGGTGTAGATTTCACACCTTCTTGTCCCAGTTAGAGACAGCCTTTTTGTGGATTTGGTTTCAAAGGCGTTTACCCATCCAAGTAAATACATATGTCTAGAAAGAAGTCCTATATGTAAAGACTTGCCTGCCTGAGGAAGTGGAATTCATGTATTATGGTTTAAAAATTGTATTCAGTGGTTCAAAATGTTATGGCTATGTTAGTGTAGATCTGTGCTTACTGTGGAATAACAGGTTTTCCAGTTTAGTTTGCTGGATTAGAACAGGTCACAGCCTGTTGGGGCTCAAATCCACCAGTGCCTGAACTAAAAGTGGAATAAAGTGTATCATTGTGATGTGATGCTGCAGCCCGGGTGTTTGTCCCTGTCTGGCCTATGCAGCCATTCCTCAAATATGGCCCATTATGTGCTTGCTAGTGATTACAAAGTACTGTCTCTTCTGCCAGAGCTGGCTGTGAGATGAACATGAGTTCAAAAAGGCAAGCATATCCTGTAACAACAGTGTGCAAGTTGTTCTCCTAGCATCACTCTCTGCTTTACCATCTGCCAGGGGGTATTCCAGTGCTGATGTGGGATGAAGGCTGCAACGGAGCAATCTGTCTTGTTGCCTTTTGCAGCCTATTTGAGCAACCTCCTTTAGTGAAGGTGTCCCTGCTCATGGCAGGGCATTGAAACTAGACTTAAGATCCCTTGCAACCCAAACTGTTCTATGATTCTATGTTACATGTTCTAACATTTATTGTGTACTGGCAGCATCTTTCGTCACCTGATGGAGGTGGTAGTTGAGCTGTGGCATACATTTATGGTTTTTGTCATTCTTTCTTTACCCAATGTCAGCTCCTTGGCTGCTGTGCTGTAGCCCCATGATATCACTCCTGTAGTGATATCACTTCCCCTGCATTCATGCTGTGCATGACCCACACTGCAGTGGGCAAAATGGGACTTGCCCTTGCAGTCCAACATCTGATGTACATAGATCAGGGAAACACTGAGGAAGAGAACCCCCAGCCCCTCATCCATATTACCTCTTTCTTCAGGCAGCAGCTTCAAGTTGAGGATTTCTCTGATCCAGGCTGAGCTGAGTAATTAAAAGCTTTTTGCATAGTGCAGGAAAGGCCAAATCTTTGACATGGCTGCCAGCTGTAAAAAAAGAGGGGAAATTAAACACCTGGAGACCAATCCACATAGGATTTATCTCATCATTGCAACGAGCTAACAAGCTGCCCACTTGTGATGACTCAGCAACAGACAAGGTTTTAAGCCTGTGTTAAAAACCAGAATGACTTCCCATATACCAAGCACTCTTTGCCAAGGGCTCACAGCCTGTCCAGGTTCTTTTCCAGACCTGCTGTGCACCTGCTTCCTGCGCCTCTGGTTACAAGTGCAGGTTCTCTGTAGTTTTAATAAACAGAGGTTTAGCATGTGTGAAAGTATCTTATTAAAGAAGGCCCAGAAACACAGAGCTCATCGTGGTGCCACTCAAGCATTGCAGGCTCTGTCCCATCTGCTCTGTCATTTCTGTGCACTAAAATCTCATTAAATAAGTGGTTCCTTCCTCTGCGCTGCCAAGGACCCTGCGCACTCCCAGTGCAGAAGCAGTGCAGGAAGCCCTGCTGCAGGTACTGCTGGGGCAGATTTGGGTACCAGCACCAGTGCAGGATATTGGTACTGTCACCAAGTATTAAATGAGTTTGTGATCTGAGACGGGCACAATTAATAAGATGGTTTGCTTTTTCCCCCCTCCAACATCCAAACATGCCAGGGTGAAAGCTGAGTAACTTTTAGACTTTAATTTCTTTTACCTTTCTGCAGTTTTCTGAATGAATGTAATAAACTAGTCAGGTTTACTTCTTCTTTGAATAATGTGTTTCTCATGCCATTTAGCACAGTGCAAATGCCTGTGCTCCCCCACAGCCTCAGCAAATTTACTTTTACTTTGCAAAATGCCTTATTTTTGTTTCTAGCCTTCATTTGCATTCATGTTAGATTTAAAAAGAAATAAACCAAAGAAACCTTTCACGTGCACCTCTGAATTCAGAGTGAGTGAACCCCAAACCGCTGTGGTGTTACAGGGATCCTGAAAAGAAAGGAGCCAGGGAGAACCTGGCTTGTATCAAACTGGCAATGATGCAAATCGGGTATTTGTGCCAGACGCTGCAGTGCAAACATCATTTATGTAGCAAGGCTCGTGCCCAAGAGGCAGTGTCAGAAATGCAGAGAAATCAAGCAGCTGCAGAGGAATTGAGCTGTTTGACTCGGCAATGAGACAGAGGAGATGGAAGGATCATTGCAAAGATGTTACAGTGTCTAATTAGTAAATCAGTTGATTTTAACTGCTCATGCTGGTGAGGAGGGACAGGGACACAGAAGCAAGATGTCTTCCTAGGGCCTGATCTGTTATTACATCAGGGACCTGTCCAGTGTTCCAGACCACACAGCACATGCTTTCCAGGGAAGGTAATGGAGTTTCCCTTTTTCTCTTTATTGTCTTCTGCACTCTTGATTGAGACACAACCAGAGATTCTGGGCTTCTGGATCATGCCCACTGCAGCTGTATTGTTTGTCCTCCAGAAAGTGAGCCTTATCTCTAGCTGGACTCCATCCAGTTGGCTGCCACTGCCTGAATACAGGCTGTTTGTATTCTGTAGTAGAAGTGCCATGAGTTAAAGTTTATTTAGCAAAGTCATTCCTCTATTCTAAGATCTGTTTTACACAGGGAGGGAAAAGATGATGTGAACTTTTGCAGTTAGGATGTTATCAAAGACTTTTGATTAGGCAGCAGTGGGACTTCCTCATTGATTTTCCACCCCCATATCTTGGATAAATGTTTGGAAGGTTTTTTGCCACCTACCAATTGGCAGAACAAAGAAAGGAATCCCACACACGGCGCCGGGTGGGAGAACTGGCACTGCTGTGCGTGCAGCCCTCACTTGTTCTTACTCATGATAGAAGACACCCACTATGATGCTAGGTTAGGTCTTGCCAAATCACAGTTAGACAAATCAGGATGCTACCACTGCAGGGGGCCTGGAAAGTCAAAACCTGGCAATACAGAGCAGAGCATTTGGCAAACAGTATGTCATTCTTGGAGCCCAAGTCTGTAATTATGTCCTGTGCACTCTTGAGAGGAGATGCCAAAGTTCCAGTCTTAGCAGGTGGCTTGTAACTGCATGGAACAAACCAATAGGGAATAGCGGCACCTAAGTTAACAGCAAAAACATATGTGGGTTCTGATAAAGTTCTAGAGTTGAGATGCAGACATGGATGAGGGGAGGCAGATGAGAAAGCCCAGCTGGCTTGGTGGGAAGAATTATATCTCGATGGGAGGAACACTGCTGCTTCTGCAATGTGCTTTCACAGAGTATGGGGGTTAAAATTGGAAACCTCAGCAGATTCAATATTAACAAGATTTGTTGGTATAAAAGGTTAACATGGTGCTATGGAGGGAAGGTGTGGGGCAAGCTGCATTGGGAGCTTTATTTGTTGGGGACTTTGTTTTCAAAGCTGGTTTTAGCCTTTGAGTCATATCATCCATAAGAGAAAGCAGTTGGGAGCACATGCCTGGCTTTTCATCCCCTGCTGCTGATTTATCATGTCAATTTGTCGAGTGATTTATTGGCTGATCCTTTTGGAGGGTAATTGTATCCATTTCCCAAAATGAGAAGTGGTTTAGAATTTCTATATTCATTTCAGAATGGCCTCAGTTCTGGCTATTGCCCATAGAGAGGCTGAGTCAGTGCCAGATTTTGGTCCATAATGAAGAATCTGGGAAACATTGGGAATTAAGGTGTCTGGATACAAGAGGGAATAAATTACCAGCTGATGTTCATGTCTCTGGGGGTAGTGCACGTTCTGCTGATTCCCTGTGGCTGTGTGCTTTTCACATTCAAGTCTTGTTGCTATTTTCTAGTAAGTCTCTCAGACCAATAGCCTCTGTTACTTGCCTTCGGCCTAAGGACTTCAACCATCATTTCTCACTAAAGACTGGTTCATAACACTGTTGTTTTTCCTCATGTGTTTTACTCCCTGTGACTAAAGTCCTCTCTGAGAGGTCAGGAGCACTTCCTTAACTATATCCCAAGCACTGAAATTTTCTTCTTCTCCTTTGTAGGGCAGGGAATGAAATGGGGAATTCTGGCTAAAACCCTTCAGTTCTTCCTCTAGACGCACTCTTGCGCAGAGAAGCTGTGGCTGCCCCATCCCTGGCAGTGTTCAAGGCAACACTGGAGAAACCTGGTCTATGGAAGGTGTCTCTGCCTATGGCAGGGGGCTGGAACTGGATGAGCTTCAAGGTCCCTTCCAGCCCAAACCATTCCATGATTCCAGTGTTTATTTGCTCCTCTCTACTTGAGAATGCCCCATCCTGAAACACTCCTCTGCTCTTTTGTGTGCAGCGGTTTCAGCTCCAGCATCAGGCTGGCCACTGCTCCTTTCCTTTCCTGTAGGAGCCAGGCAGAGCTGGAGGACAGATATTAAGGCACAGAGACCACCAGTGCTCCAGTCTCCCCACTGAGGCACACTGCAGCCTGTCCATTGAACACCCCACAAGTGTTATCCTTCTGTGAGCTCCTATTATGCTTGGCCATCTCTTCACACACGTTTTACCCTCCTGGCTGCAGGGCTGTGAATAGGTGATTGCTCCTGCCTGTGACATTTTCTCACTCGATTGTCAAGATTTAAGCCTGGAATGTCAGATTTTGCTTGTAGTTTGTGTCTGATGTCACCTCTTTCATTAGCAGCGGTATAGTGTCCTGGGCTCAGCTGCTTAAACCGCACCAGTAGCACTTCAGAAGCTGCTGCAGCAGCTTTGCCTGTTTCTGGAACTGATTTGTGTGTGTAAACAGCAGCAGGGCTCTGTGTTGCAAATTCCCTGCAGTCTCATGGTATAAACTGCCTCAACAAAAGGTCACGGACAAAACCAGAGCTGGATATTTAAATGCCCAATGCCTTGAGACCCACCCTGCTGCTGGCACTGCTCTGCTGGATTTATGGAGAGTAAAGTTGTGTGCTGGGCTATAAATATTAAAATGGGGTTCTTTTAGCTACAGTCATTAAATATTACTGAGTTTTAGCAAAAGCTTTTCATTATGAACTAAACCCTGCCAGTGTGTGTCATTGCTCCTTTGTGTAAGCACAGGCTTACACATATCATAATGGTTTTGCTGTTGGAAGACACGGGCTGCCTCAGCCATGAACTTGGTGTGTGTGGTTCATAGGTGTGATCACAGCCCCTGTGCAACAGACCCGGTCTGAGCCTGGAGGCAGAGTCACATCTTGCACACAAATACACTTCAAAGCAGCAAGCTGAGGTGGTTGGCAGAGGGAACAGGGCCCATAACACAGACATGGGGATACAAATCCCCATGTTTGGGTTGTGTTTCTGAAAATCAGATGAGATCTCTGGGTTTCTTCTGTGAAAAACATTTCCCCCTTCCTACTCAATACACAGAAATGCAGTTTCTGTATGTAACCTGCTTTTGCTGACAGGTAGGTAGGGTGTAGGAGGAAGCAGGACTTGACAGACACTGTGGAAGATGGATTGTCTGTCTTCCTCACTCGCTGAGCAATGCCTGCATGGCCCTGCCAGCACCCTGAGGGGCTTGCTCAGTACAGCCAGGTTAGACAGTCACGGATGCAATCACGGAAACAGCCAGGGAGAAGATGGAGAGGGCTGTAGGAGGAGTAATAGATCAGGCCAGAAGAGTGACAGGGAGACAAGAATCCCTGCCAGGCTGCTCACAGCATGGGCTGCCCAGGCTCCAGAGTGGCACGTGGAAGGCTGAAGCGTGCAAAGGACGTTCAGCTTTCACTGAACGCACTGTTCCATTTTAAACCTCACGCATATGTTCAGTGGGTGGTTGGGTTGTTCAGGGAATCCTGTTCCCTTTGCCGGTATCGTGTCTCTTTTCCATCTGAGTGATTGATTTTGTTTGCCTATCTCTCCTAGATCTCAGACCTGATCCGACAAAGCACAAAGGAGTCCCCAGTCTGGGAGTTCCTCAGCTTGGGGTACGCACTCATGCTCTGCCCGTTTGTCGTTGTCCTGGGAGGGATGTTTTTCCTGGCCACAGCCCTCTTCTTCCTAAGTGACCGAGCCAAAGCTGAACAACAGTGAGTAACCTGGCAATTGCAAATGGGGAGGTACTGTGCAGCCTGTTTTCTCTCTTGAACAATATGCTTGTTCTCTTTGCCTGGCATTGGTCCTTCCGGATAAAGGAGGTTGGGTTGTGTGTGTTCAGAACCTCAGCTCAGCAGAGTGCATGAGGCCGCACGAAGCACAGGGGCTTGGGTCATGCTGGCTGGGCATCCTTTACACGCTTCTGCTCTGGTGGATCTCGGTTGTTGGCCATATGGCCTGGAGGGGAGCACAGTAGTTGAGGTCACAGGCCCCTTTTACCCTTGCGTGAGCATGCCACAGCCCAGGCCATCTGCAGTGAGGGATAGCTATGTGCTGGAACCAATGGCCTGTTAGGTGAAGAGCCAGAGATACTTTACAGAGCTTGGTGGTCAATGCTGAGCGCACAGTCCCACTTCAGCCCCTGTGCCCTGCTCACTACGCCCAACGCACAGGAGCATCAGGCAAGAAGGAAGCAAGCTGTGTGTGGGGACAGAGGTGCTCGAGGGTCGCTGTAACAAGCATAGTGTTTCCCAGTCCCTTATTGCAGCTTGTAAAAAGAAAGCTACTGTTTTTCAGTAAAGAAACCGATTCGGACCACCTCACGGTTGGCAACTACAGTAATTCAGAAGACGCTTCCACATGACATACAAACTGCTGGGGTTAGTCTCTTTCTCATAATTGTCAAAAGTTAAGAGTATCTATGTATAATGCCGTGCTGACTATGTGGGTAAGTGACTAGTCTGATGTTGCAGTGCCTTTCTCCTGCTGGGGGAGTGGGAGACAATGCAGACGTTAACAGCCTGTCCAAATTGTGCAGACAAAGAGAGCGAAGGATTCCTTGCTGTGCCACAAGGAGAGGGGCCCTGGCACACCCTGTCACTAGACTTAGTACAACTAGGAGGAAAAGAAGGTGTTTGGAAGTTGCCATAAGTGAGCGAGCAGTTTGGGTGATACTTGCTGGCTCACGCTATCACATCAGATGGATGAAAGAGATTTGGGAGCAGTGCCACAGATGGTGCTGTGGCCCTGTAAGATCAGTTCCACCTGCCTCTTCCTAACACATAACTACCAGAGAAGGGAAGCAGTTTCTGCCTCCCAGTGCCTTTAGGTATATACGTCCCCCCTCTAATGAGTTGTTTAAATGTTGTGGCAAAAACAAGACCTCATTATATATCTTGTATGGAGGGCAAGTCCTGCACAGCTGAACTTCAGTGTGTCTTTGGAGATGGGACATGACTTACGCATACCTGGTTTGTGACCTGCACATAAGGGCTTTATGTTGCAAGAAGGGAAATTACGGATCAGGTGTTAGGAAGAACTTCCAAAGAGAAAAAAAGAGGTAAATGCTACAGTAGATCATTAGGAGAAGCATGAAAGCTACCCTTTGTTTCTGAAGGTCACCCTGGCTCATTCTTGCAGCTTGAAGGTGGGAACTGCTCTCTGATTGCCTTTCAGCCCTATTTCTGTAATGGTGCACATGATCTGTACATGCAGATCTAAGCAGTGATCATCTGCAGACGTGGCAAGAAGAACATAAGTTTCTAGGTGCTCAGGGTGTCCTTCTTTTTGCTGCAGGCAGCCAAAAGGTGTGTTTGGTGGCAGGGCAGTGATACAGTGCAGCAGATGAAATCCCCCCGTGTACAAACTTGCACAGATACAGAGGGAGAACAGTTGTCAAAAATAACAGTTAACACAATAATTTGTCTCAAATGACTCCCAGAGCAGTTTCCAAGATATGCCCACTCTCATGTTAAAAATACCCTGGCATCCTGCAGATTCCTGGGGAGTGCAGCTTAGATCAGTATCTTTACTAAAATACTCCCTGCCATGTGCTGCAGTGTCTGTGCTGCTGATGGGGTCACGCCTCCCGTTGCTGATGGGTTCAGTGGCCTCCTCAGAAGAATTCATGGGAGAGGGTTTGTTACTAGCTGCATGTTTGCCATGAGAGGAAAGACAACAGAGCACTTCGCTATTAGCAGCTTAAAACTCCACGCTGGACTCCAAATCCAACGTCCAGCTCCCACCTATGTGACAGGCCATCTGCACTTGGCATTGCGCACCCTTGGCAAAGACTTCCAGCATTCCCTTGCATCCTACCTATGGCCTGTCAGGTACAGGAGCATTCCTCGGTCAGGATGCCTTGTTTTCCTGCTGCAGTCAGTCATGCTGCTCAGACAACAGGACTTGGAAATGCGCTTTGCCAAAAGAAATCAATTAACCTGCAGGAATCACAAGCGCTAGTGGCACACGCCAGAGATTAAACCCATTCATCACCAGTTGGGTCAGGGCTCTCAGGGCAGATGTCACAGACCTCTCTAATGAACTAATATAGAAGCAAAGAAGTGGAACGCTGCTCTCTGCGGCCCTGCCTATGGAAATGAAGGGTTCCCTGCTCCTGTGAACAGCACTTTGGGGTTTTATTGCTAGGATTGTTCTGTTTGTTTGTTCCTTTGTTTAATGGTCTCTGGGCTTTTGCTTTGAGATAATTTCTTCTTCGGAGTATCAGGAGAGCAACCTCTTTCCTGTAAGGCTTCCTCCAGTTGCCACCACGCTTCCTTTCAAAAACAGAATGTCCAGGCTTTCAGTGCCTCGTGACTTTTTTCACACTGCTTTTATCACTGCCACAATTCCTGGCATGTTTTGAGGGTTCCTATTTTAGCACAGGAATTCCAGGCACAAAGCTGCCCCCCTCACACAAAATAAAAATACTCTTCAGATAGCAATTCTTTTTTCTTTTTAAAAATCACAATTCTTTGTTAATGTATTTCCATGCTGCTTCAGAAGGCTGGCAGCTTAAAGAGGCTTTTAGTAGACTTAGGACTAGCAGAGAATGCAATACAGTGCATCACATCGCTCTAATATAATCCAATGCTTTTTGGGGCAATTTTTATAATACAGATTTAATCCCACCCTTGAAAAGTGGTAAGAGAGAGAAAATGGTTAAGCAAGGTTTCTGCTGGAGCTCTTATGCACTGGTAATAATAACTACTCCAGTTCCTTTTTTAAACCACTCAACTACAATTCCTGCTGCGATTTCACTTGTCTGTCTCGTTGTTCCTTTCCTGTTCTGTGCCACTGCAGTTGTGGGTTAAAGCAGTTGTATTTTATTTCCAGTCATGGCTGTTGTTTGGACTGTGTTTCTCTCTTGCCTGCCTGATGGAAATTAGTGAGACTCAACTATACATTGAGATCCTCTGGAAGATGAGTGTACATGAACAGTCTGGCCATGGCAGAGCCCTACAGAAACAGATCCGAAAGCTGATAACTATCAAGATGTCTTTCAATTGTAGAATCACAGAATGGTTTGTGTTGGAAGGGCCCTTAAAGCTCATCCAGTTCCAACCCCTGCCTTGGGCAGGGACCCCTTCCACTCGAGCAGGTTGCTCCAAGCCCCTCTGTCCAACCTGGCCTTGAACACTGCCAGGGATGGGGCAGCCACAACTTCTCTGGGCACCCTGTGCCAGCGCCTCAGCACCCTCACAGGGAAGGATTTCATCCTAACGTCTCATCTTAATCTCCCCTCTGTCAGTTTAAAACCATTCCCCTTGTCCAGTCCCTACATCCCTTATCCCAAGCCCCTCTCCAGGTTTCCTGCAGCCCCTTTAGGCACTGGAGCTGCTCTCAGGTCTCCCCTTCAGGAGTCTTCTCTTCTCCAGGCTGCCCCAGCCCAGCTCTCTTAGCCTGGCTCCAGAGCAGAGCTACTCCAGCCCTCAGAGCATCTCCATGACCTCCTCTGGACTCACTCCAACAGCTCCACATCCTTGTATGAAGCAGTGGCTTCACCAGGAATTGGGAAGAACATGCTCTTTTTATCATGAAAAGGGAAAAAACGATCCCTTTTCCCAACCTGTGGCACCTTTTGGGTGTCAGGGACATAAACCACTGATATAATTAGTGTGTAACATGATTCTTTCCTGTGCAGTCAGTGTCAGCATGAAGCATCTGGAGCAAGCCTGTGAGCGCACAAGTGCTCTGCAGCACCATAGAGTGATCCTGCAGTCGTGCCTCCAGCTCCCAGCTGAAGAAACCCAAACTCACCTGGATTCTTCCCAAGAAACACCACCCTGTGCAGGTGTAGGACACTCCACCCCTCAAGGCATTATTTCTTTAAATATATATTTTTTATTTAATCCCTGTTCTTATACCTGGAAACACAAAATTTTCTGTTTTTTTTCCCATATCCTTCCAGAGGTACATAAGGATGCTCTGGATGATAACTGTTCGGTCCCTCTCTGCATCCTGCATGCTATACGCTGGCTCTTTTTGCCAAAGATACAGCAATGCAGATCAGGCAGCAGGATGCAACTGCAGTGTGTATCCCTGGTGCAGGCAAGAACAGGAGAAATAACTGATGGAGCTGGACAGAACAAAAGGGCTTTCTTTAACTAGGTGCCACTCAGCACTCCAGAGAGACCTGCAGGCCTGAAGTGTTCCCCCATTTGTTCACACAAGGATCGGGCTATTTCAACAGCTCTCGTAGGTTTTTCTTTTCTCGTAAAATTAAAATTCAACTTTTAATAAGGAAAAAAAAATATTCCCACCTTTGCTGAGATGTGGAAACTTGCTGAGGAGCGGTGCGGATGAACAGCTCATCTGGAAAGTGGGGGGTACAAACATGAGGAAGAAAACACTCATTGCAGACAAGCTAGTGCAAGCCACAGAAAGAGCCATCCCTCGTCCACACACCGTGTCTGCTGTCTTAACCAAGCCTCTCTGTAAATTAGATTACAGAATAAATGAGAATAATCCATTTTCGGGCTGTCTTCTGCCTCCCATCAGGCTTATTTTTAGCCTTTTCTAGAACTAGATATAAAATGATCTCCCTGTTCTCCTCTTGCAGCAATTTGAAAGTGTCTGACCTTATTTTTGCTTTGCAGATTCTATTATGTGGGGCAGGGGAAGGACTCCCAGAGCTGTCAGCTCTCTCTTTCTGATTTTTCTGTGGCAGCAGTTAGAGACAGGAGGGACCCACCAGATGACCCCATGTTACTGCCACCAAAGGACAGAGCCCCCTCCATTAGTAGTGTCACAGGTATTACACTGGCGCACTCAAGTGGTGCAGAGCATGTGCCATCCTGGGAAACTAAAAAGAGCATTTCTTCTATGAAATACTTGAAGATGTATTGCAAGGGGGATTTTAAAGAGGCTGGACACTTACTATGGAGATACATCTTGGTGCTGCATCGAAGCAGAGTTTGGATTTGAGGCTTTCGCAATGCCCACAAAGGGATATTTGAGGAACACTTCACTCACTGCTGATATTTAGCTATTTAGGACAATAATGTGATTGCTTTGTTTAGTTTTTACTTTACAAAAGAAGAATAATAATTAAACATTGCCCACGCTGACAGAAACTCACAATGCTTTCTTAGCCCTCATAAGATATCCTTGGCCTTTGAAAGCCAACTTACAGCAAAAAGCCTAGATTAGGATGCAGAGGATCTGTCACAATGGAAGGAGGCAAGGGCTGTGTTTTGAATATCCGAGGGTGGCATGATAAAGACCATGTGTCTGCAGATGGAATTATATAGGTATATGGAATTGAAGAGTTGAGAATATAAAGGGAAGAGGTGGTGAAAGTGTAAGCAGTTCTATTAGTGGTGGAAAAAGCCTGTATTTTTTTCTCTCTGTTCACTCACCATGGTCGTATCTCCATAAATGGAGCAAATACTGGAATGTAACAGCTTGGGACTGGATGAATTTTAAATGCTGGTTTGGTTCTTCAGTTGGGAGCTGCTGGTTTCATGCAGATGGAAAAGATGGTCTCATATAGGAAAAGAACACTGATTTGCTCTGCTGCTTTAGTCAACTTGGAGATTTCCTGCAGGTTAGGCAGGAAGATGCCAAAGGTCAGTTTGGTTATTCACAGCCATTTGGAGCTCAATTGTGGTCCTTACTCAAAACGCTCATGGCATTTGAAATATGCTGTTCAAAGTTAATTGTTGGCAGCAGGAGCTTCGCTTAAGTACAGGCAGGAGAACTGAGCCAGCTGGTACTGGCAATGCTCTTGGAACTGCAAGCTGTGGAAGAGGCTGCAGGCAGAACTTCATGGTTCTCTTAGCCCATCAATTCCCCACATGCACTGACCTTTTGAGGTTAATCTTCTGTGCCACCAAGAAAGGAAAACAATATTCCTAGACTATTCCTAGCTACTTAAGTGCTGTTCTGCAGCAAGAATAGAATTTCTCCATGTGCCTGAAATTATAAGAAGGCAAAGTGTCCTTGTCCAAAAGCAGCACCAGCTCAAGAACTGCTTGGAGCCCTACTGCTGTCTTGGCTACTAACTCTGCTGCAAGCTTCAGGAAGCCAGATGCTGTCCCCAAAACCAGGACTGAAAGCACTGGCTCACGAGGTACAAGGGGCACTTAAATCATGTACTTACAGTGGATTCAATATGTCAATTTGCATTGTCATTGCAAAGGATAGTTCTTGGCAGGGAGGGACTTTATCAGGCCCTCCAAGAGGTATTTCAAACTCTTGCCAAGACAGTTTCGTTGCTAAGGCAGCCCTGGCACAGATAGGATATCTGATCAGATTCCACACAGGTGACTGGAGCGCTGAACAGAAGGCAGCTTTCCAAGCCAGAAACCCTTCCTGACACAAGGAAATAGAAGAAATCATGCAAAATTCAGCCTTGCTAGTCTGTCTCCTGCAGCCTGGAACGGTCACAAAGCATCTTACGAAGGTATTGACTTTTACCAAGAGTAGATGACCTCTGCATGTGGAGGAATCTGCAAGGCAGGTTTTCAGCAAGCTGTGACTGTGGTTGGGTTGTTGATCTGAATGCTGGGGGTCATTTTGTCCCCAAACAGAGACACTTCCCATTCTTCAGTAAGGAGTGTCCTAAGTGCCCTGGCTTGGTCATTTATTGAGTTGTTACCAGACCACTACCAGATGCCAGACAGGGCTTACCCAGACTGTTGTAGTGGAGCAAAACAGGACAGCTCCTCATACCTGGTAGCTTAGATGCTGGTGAAAAGAGGGGTGCCGTAAGGCACTTGTGGAAGGGAAGAAGTGTGTTTGTAATCAAGTGGCATCAGGAAGTTCTATAGGATTTTCTGTTTAAAGATTTAATTAGATTATACTTGCTTTTTTGTCATGCTTTATCCCCTTTCCCATTCAATCATGCCAAGAAAAATCAAGACTTCCTCTTCCCTCCATCATTTCGGTTGATGTAAGAATATGATGTTACCAACATCTTCCATGGTGTTGAAATCCCACCACCTTAAATCTGAACCCTTCAATACCTGTCAGAATGATCCATTCAGAAGCAGATTTGGGTACAAAGTTTTGAGAGCTTCTGAAACCCACATCTTCCCTAACTTGAGGAGTCCACGTGAGTGTCCCCTGCAGAGCTGTAAGGCAGGAGCTATCTCTGGAGTTCATTTCCTTCTGCGTCCTTGATACCCAAATGAGTGCTGTTGTCTGCTCGTGGCCGTATCTGTTCTCTTGCAGCTGCATGGAAAAATAGAAGGAAAGGTTATTGATTTTTTTTCCCTGATGCCAGTTTTCTTCTCTGTCAAGAGCTGCTAAAGAGGAGATCTAGAAGCTGATCTATGTTTCTTCCTCTGGAGGCAAACATGCTCAGCACCTCGGTTAAATGAACAGATGGAAAATACTAACATAGTCTGCACAGCTTTAAGAGTCTGTACTGAGTAGAGAGAGAAAAAACTGTATTATTTGCTGTACATGATAATCATACTCTATTGGCTAAACCTGGTGATGTGCAGGATGGAAAGGGGATTTACGCCAGTTCATGTCTCTGGTGCAGCTGGTGGAGCACCTGCCAGTGCCAGCACAAAGCTCCCATCGGGTTGTGTCCATGAGAGCTGCTGCTCACTGCAGCCTCCTCCATCATTTCTGTCTCCAGAGGGAAGGGCAATTCCATGCCAGTGGCTACTGGGATGGCTGCCCACAGCTCAGTCCTGTTTGAGCCTTGGAGTGGCTCAGGTTTACACAGGCCCCAGCCTTCCTCTCCAGGTAAGAATGAGCATAAGCAGGCAGCAGAGCTGCAGTAACCAGTGGTTTCCCACTCCAGCCCAAGCTACTCCTGTGCCTGATTCTCTGTTAAATGTTGTTAGCATCCTTTTCCTTTAGCAAACTGATCTCAGCTCCATCAAACAGACCCTGCTCCGTGGAGGCTGGATGAACCTGTTATGATTATCAAAGCATCAGTGTGTAGGCTATTTTTAGCTGAGCCAGTCCTGTCCCTGTACCACTCACTGAGATCTTTCTAGGTTGATGTATTATCATTGCTCACCTTACCTGCAGCTTCACTTTCAGTCATTGTTTTCAGCTGCAGCACACCAGGAGCCTTTTAAATCAAAGCACTGGGTTTCTGCAGTAACATGTTGTTAATCTTGAGCCTCTTGTCCCAAAGTTACTGACTTAACTATCAAAATAGCTTGAATTCAGCTAAAAAAGGACGTGCTTTCTGGAAGCAATCCTTGATTTGGCTGTTCTTACACCGTGCTCAGAAGGCAATAGGCTGTACTAAGGTTTCATGTTCTGCAGCTATTTTTTAGGGAGGAGATGGAGGCATGTAGCAGCTTGTTCAGCATCCTGGGAGAACTCTGTTGTAGAGTGGGGAACTGAAGCCATCTCCCTCCAACTGCAGGTAAAAATGGCAATTGTACCTAGTTACTGGAGGACAGTAATGGCTAACATTGACTGACGTGCACTGCTTGATTAAAAACTCTGTATAATGAAGGGCACAAAAGGAACATGCTTGAACCAGTCTCCAGCCTGCTGGCTTTGCTCTTCTGACACTGTCTGGCAAAAAGGTGGTGTGTTGTTGGAACCAGTATGTTACAAGTGTGGTAGAAAGCCAAGCTGGCAGAGAACTCTGCAGTAGATACGACAGCAGTGAGGCTTCTGCAGTGAGCAAAATGATATAAGAAAGCAGAATCGCCATGGATGACTTTGGTTTAAGGGCAGAAATCTACATAATCTCAGTGCCTGCATGTGCAGCCTTGTTGGCACTGTGCATTAGTAGATGAAACAGAGTTTGAATCTAAGTCCTCAAGGGAAATGTGACAAAATCCCAGTGAAATGCTGCTGTAAATCCCTATATGGTGAAATACTGGTGAGACAAAGCAGTAGGGTCTGAGCAGAGTATGATGAGATGCAATAATGTGTTGGGTGTGATCTTACGGTGTTTCCTGGTCCTGTGTTACCTGTTTGTATTGCTGGCAGGCCAACTACAATAATCTCTATATCCTCTTGTAGCTGACTCTGGTTTTGAGGGTGTTGACAGTATGCAGCAGTGATGGAAAAGATGAGTGGGAAGATCTGTAAATTGTGTCCGTTTCCCTCCTGTGTTTACTGATATGTTAATGTGTTTTGGCAACTGGCTTCAGCAAGGATTTATTTAAGGCAATTGATCCCTGCAGTAACAAGGTGGTGGATGAAGTGAGCCCAGTGCAACACACACTTTCCTGACATTTCTCCCTTTCTGAATCACAGCTGGTAAATCAGGAGGTGGTTGTTTTGCAGAGAGAGGAATTTGCTGTGCCTGAACCCACTTCATGCTCTTCTGCCTTAGTGTTCTCTTTCTTCCTTCCCGCTGCAACTACACTTGTCCTCTTATGCGCGTCAGCAAGACCCCAATGGGAGCATGACTTCTACCCTAGGATTTTAACTTACGTGATGCCTGTGTGCATTTGGAGATCAGGAAACCCAGTATGAAGGCTACCCCCGCTCTCCTATTCCGTAACTATTTCATCCATTACCTGCAGGAATACAGTGATGACAGTATTGTGAGTTAACCTCATGTGCAAGTAACTTCCTCTGTTCATTTATCAGGCAATAACAGTCACCATTACAGCTGAAAGTCATACAGGGTGGAGCTACAAATGATAATCCTTAGCCTCCGGGGTTCACACAGCAACAGCAGATTTGAATGCTCCAGATGAGTTTCAGCAGCTGGATTTGCAGAATGCTGCACCAGGCTGGCTGCTAATCCCCACTGATACACAAGGGGAGCATGGCATTGGCTCTAATGCTTTGATGCAAAAAAACACCCCTCTTGAACTAGCTGTACTTGTAAAGGAGATTTGGTTTTCATAGATTTAAGGCCAGGAAGTCTCATTACCTTCAAGGATGTCTGTCCATATCTGTGTTCCTCACCTAAGATTCCTGATTTCAGTGTGTTCACAAGACCTTTCAGAGAGGTTTAACCCCGGCAGCGTCTGAGAAAATTCAGATGGGGAAGAATGTGCTGAAGGGTGCTGGTGGTGACTGCTGTGCTGGAATCCCTCCCTGAAGCACTGCTTCAAACAGGCACTTTAATGGACAGTACGTCAGAAACACAGAATTCTCTCCAGTGATGTGAAGGAAGGAGAAGGATCCTTAATCCCAGGCTAAGGCCAGTGATGTAGCTGTACCTGCAGCCCCAATATTCTTGTCTGTGAATGAGCTCCTACTAGTCCAAATGAGTTATTCACAGGCTAGAAGGCCTCCAGTGAAGCATTTTAGTGTTGGTTGTAAAAGTTAAGTGATGTTAAGTACAGCAAGCTGTAAAAATTAGGACATTATTTCCTAATATGCTTCTCTGTTACAAAAGCCAGAGCCTGACTTGTTTAGGTAGCAAGAAAACAGGGCTTTTGGAAAGCTGTAGCATATGAAATGTGTGTGGACTGAAAAGGGACAGCATTTGGAGACTAATCTCTGCATAGCTCCTGAAACAGAGGATAGCTGACCTGTGAGAGATCCTGGCCATGCATCTGTTCTCTTAAATTAGTTTTCTTTTTCTTATGCAGTTCTCTAACAGGCTGTGAAATCAGATCCATTTTACATAGCATCAATATTTAACAGCTTTAGAGCATGTAGTTTAATATTAAACAGACAGTCTTATAAATACTTCAGAGTTACAGATGCTGTCATATTACATGGAAATGGTTTGATAGGATCTAGGAGAAATATTTAGGTTTGACAGAAGAGGAAATGATGAGGTTAGAAGAAGTCAGCCACATCTTTAAACTGCTGGAGGAGCCCATAAAAACAACCAAAGAATCTGTACAGCTTCTGTTCTTGAAAGGCAATTTGAGCAAGTTTCCTCCCCCTCAGGAAACAACTGAATGGTTCCCACCCCGGGCCCTTCAAGGAATGAAAACAGTCCAAATCTTGAGAAAACACTGCAGAGAGAACAGAACAATTTAGGAACATTGGTTCAGTCAGCATGTATCACCAAATCGGAAGCAGCAATCTATTCAGGGTGGGATTATCGCTATTGGAAAGGCAAGTGGGACTTAAACAGAGATTTGGATGCTCTTGAGCCTTGTTAGCTTAAGTCCACATACTACACTGTAGCACTTAAAGAGAAGCTAGAATTTGTTATTAGTGGTTTTTCTTTAAAACATAGAGGATCAGAGTAGACCTGCATCATTGAAATGGGGGTGTGCATAAGCCAGTGACTGCTGTCCACAGCCCAGTTCTTCAGAGGGAATGAAGACTGCACCATCCCACCTCTGGGAGACTATTTCAGTTCCTTCTTCTGCCAGTAGCTTCCTATGTAATCCCTGAAAGTCACTTCTCTCCCCAGCAGGTTCTCAAGTCATGTGGGGCATAATTTCCTGTGCAATCCTCTAAATGCAGTTCAGGATTAGCCCCTCCAGGCCTCTGCTCCCATCTGTAACCTAGAGATAAAGCAGAAGTTGAGAGAAATGTGTTAAAATGCAAAAAATAAGTAACTCTCATAACCTGTGGACTGCATAAGTGCTTCTGTGGGAGGTACATTTTCTCCCATAGGAACCTGAACTGTAAGTAATAGAAGAAGGAAGGTTGTGTGAATTTATGGTTCATCTGCCAGCAGTGTAGGTGGGTTCTCTGTGCTAAAGCCATGGCAAAACCTAACTTTTCCTGTACATTTTCTGTATCTTGTAAAAATGTGGGATGGATTACATGCTAAGGAACGTGCCTGTCAAATATCTGGAGTTTTAGTATTCTATGATAGCTTCGTAACATTATCATAGTTCATTTCTTATTTCTAAAGCCAGCTGTAGCATCACAAGGTTAAATATGTTTTATCTTCCTCATGTGTGCTGATTAAAGCACAGTTACAATGTTCAGTACAGGGAGATGTCCAGTGCAGCAGGGTTATCAAGAATGGTACAAAGAAACTGAGATCTGCTCCTGCATCAAAACCATTTCAGTCTATAGCCTGGAAAGGCACAGAGGCTTCTGTGCATCTTGGAGGCAAACTTTCTATGAGGTTGGTGTGAAGAGCTGTAGGCTGTGCTGGGCTGATTGCTGATGCAGGGATTTCTTGGAAGGTGTCCCCTAATCCCTGGTTAATTTTAGCCTGGAACACGGGGCTGAATCCAGCATCGTACTTCTTCAGCAAAAATGTCTCCTGGTCAGGAAGTGTGGCTTTAAGGAATCAGCGTTTTCCAAAGGAAAATGATGTTTCACTGGGAAGTTCTTACCTGGGAGGACCTCAGGCAGTGACGGCTCCTGTGATTTTCCTGTAAACCTGCCCAGCTTTTCACTGCTTCAGAAACAAGCTGTGCTTTTAACCGTGATGGCCAAGTCCTGCTGCAGTCCTTTAAGGTATAAAGTACTGCTGTTTCAGTGTATTTGTTACTTTAAGTTAGCACAGCCAATGGAAGGAGGAGACTCTTTGTGACTCAGATTTATTTTCCAGTTGACCAAGTACAGTTAAGAGTATGTTAGGTAAAAGCATTCCAATATGTCAGGCAAGCTGGGGGATTCCAGTGTCAATCCAGGAGCTCCCACTGAGGTCAGGGAACATCAGAGAGAGAAAACAAGGCCCAGAGGTCTTAGAGTCTGAGGGTGACTTG
Source organism: Agapornis roseicollis (assembly GCA_002631895.1). NCBI lineage: Eukaryota > Metazoa > Chordata > Aves > Psittaciformes > Psittacidae > Agapornis > Agapornis roseicollis. The sequence goes on along the minus strand of NDXB01001741.1, from coordinate 218,012 downwards.
TCATTCTTAGAGTCCACACAGCACCCTGCTGGGATTAACACTATCAAAGGTTCCTGGCCCTCAGAAACCACAGTCTGGGAAGGCATGAGCAGTGTGGGGCAGGAGGAGGGGTGAGCTGGTGCAGCAGGAAGACTGGATTGCACAGGGCATGAGCTGCAGGGAACAGGAGCCGAGCGAAGGGCTGAACTCTGTAAATCACTGCCTTTTCCCTGCGTATCCCCTCAGATGGAGGTGCAGGACAACACCTTGCCGAGGCCAGCTTCTGCCTGGTGCCACTGCATTCCCTGCCGGACTCCATCCATCACTTGGGAGCAGCTGCCTGGCACAGCCGCAGGGATTCGGGAGCTGAAAAACTGGAAGCCAGCTCCTTTCTTCTCAGTGTAATTTTTACCAGTGGTGACTGTTTACATTGGTGCTGTCAGGCTGCAGAACACCATGCAGCAGCTACTGGATGAGCAATCTTGTTACTGGCTTAGGGAAACAATTGCTACAGCTGAATGCCTTTGGGACCTTCCCAAATCCTTGTCAATTAGTGTCAGCAATGGTACTTGGCATGTTCCAGCAATTGTCAGGATTGCCTCAGCTTTATACCCTGGTGCAGGACAGTTATTAATGTCCTCTCTATCTCTTTAGAGACAGTTAAGCAACAGCAACCTGGATTTAATAGGCCAGTGTGTTTTTAGGAGCCCGTGTCTTTGCTAATTGCAGCTCTCACAAGTCACTTGTGTTTTCCCTTTACCAGGGTGAATCAACTTGTGATGCCACCAGCCTCTGTGAAAGTTTGAGACGGTGAGTGACCCAAACCAGAAACTGCTTTCCAGCTACCCCATCCTCTCCCAGACCCCTCGCAACAACACACATCTTCCCTTCTCAACTGGAAAGAAGAAATTAACCTTAGACAGCCACCGTCTGCACCTTTGCAAGCAAATCAAGAACAAGGAATCCAGGGGTCCAGAGCCCTTTGTTGTACTGAGTTGTAGTGTGGTTGTCCAGGGCCAGAACTTAGCACATACCTGGTGTTCCTAAAACCTGCTGCTGCCTTGCCCTGGGTCCAACATCAGCTCACCATCAAATGACCATTCTTATCACAGTCCACATTTTCTGCAGAAAAAGGTTTTCTGGCATTGCATGAACTTGCACGTTGCTGCAAGGCTGTCCCCACTGCAACCCCTGCTCCAGGGCAGTGAGCCAGAGGGAGGGTCCCATTCCCTCTGCCCTTTCTTCTCCCTTGGGTCCCTGCTATTCTTATCACTCCCCAGCAGTCACAGCGCTGCAGCTCAGAGCTGACACGACTGATAAACACTTCCCAGCGTTTTACTGTAGCCAAAATTAATTAAAGCAAGTTTTTGAAGAGGAGCTTTTTTTCTCATAAATTAAATGCATTGAAAGACTAATCATATAATCAGAACTCAATAGCACACTTAAGAGCGGCCTTTTGGGGGAAAAGACTTAATGTAATCTCTAGTACAGCAGATGTGTTACTTCCACATAGGAGAGTATGTTCTGTTGTAGGCTAAGTCTTTGACAGGCCTGCCTGGGCTTTGCAGTCTCTGGGCTGGATGTGCACTCACACATTATTATTTACCAGCAGCTTTTAGACAAAGGTGTTTGTTGTTTGGTTGGGGTTTAATGCCTCAACAAAGCCTGAGAGAAAACAGGAGTTGGTGTTGCTGAGACTTGCCTTATACAACACTGAACACTTGGGGCTCTTCACACCAAGGTTTTTCACTGTACTTCTGTTTTGGTCCAGTTTTATACAGGTGGAGAGAAACCAGGCCATCACTCCAGGGAGTTTTGCTGTAACCCAGCAGTGACTGATTTTTAAGGTCAGGGGCAATTTCCTGCTTAACAGGGAGCACAGATCCCAGGAAATCCTGCAGTGAGAGAGCTGGTTAGCCTTTCCCACTTCATCTAGGAAAGCTGCTGGGCAATCAGATACACCACAGCATGCGGCAGTGGGATCTCACCAGTCACTAGATGTGCTGACATTGCTCTTTGTTGCAAGCCTGGGAGAAAGCACAGGTCTGCTCTGTCTTGTTAGCGAGACTGAGCTGGGCTCACTGAGGGGGTACTACAGAGCTGCGGTGCACATGCTCACCATTACCGACACTTTCCTGTGACTGTGATTCTACCCCATTCACCACCTTCATCTCTTCCCTGTTTACAGTTGCCAGTGAAGGAAATGCCATGTGGACTCCTGCTCCCACCACCACACCAACCTTGAGCTCGAAGCCCTTCCATACTGGAAACCAGTGGATCCCTCAGCTTCACACTACCGTGGAAGGGTTCTCCAGCACCAAATCAATCCCACCACTGCAGCCTGCAGGGTCAGGCATCAGGACATGAGCAGGGAAACCTGGAACACAAGAACTTCTTGAGCATAAGGATGTTCACAGGTCCCTCCGAGCACCAAAAGCAACTGGACCCCAAATGTGCTATCCAAGTGAGTGACTGTAGGTTGTGTATATGGTTTTAGTTGTAGCCAACAAAGTCCACATTGTTTATAGGGCAACTTATGTCCTACTGAATGCTACTGTTGTGTCAGCACCCAGAGACTGCACTAGTTGGGGGACCTATTCTGTACATCACCTGTTGTTGAACTCTGAAGGCTCAATTCAGATTATTATTTTTTATTTAACTATGTCATAAGATACTTTATCCCTGCTGAAGACATTAGATGACAGATATATATATATATATATTTAGATAAACAGTTTTTATTTAAACATTGAAAATCTGGTGCTGCCTGTGCAACCATACCAGCCATGAATAACGTCCACAACTCTCCTCATCTCAGCGCCCTGGGATAAGGCCCTGCAAGGGCACCACAGGAACATTTCCAGTGGGTGACTTCCCTGTCACCCAAGGCTAAGCAATGGGACAGAGGAGAGAGTTGCGCTGCACTGGGTGTGCTGGTGGTTGTTACAGAAAGGCCCAGAAGACCTTTGGAATGAAACACACAGGGGCTCTAGAGTTTGCTCAACATGCTAAATTCAGCCTCACCCAAGGACATTCACAGGTTCTTAAAGTACCAAAATCCACCTGGCTGAATTGCTTTATCTAGGGCCTGGTAGTGCAATACTGCTGTGCCAGTGATACCCTGCTTTGTTTACGTGCATATCATACTACATGTATTGTTCATGCTAATACTCTACCACAACCAGTGCTTAGGCAGAATGCATGCCCAACCACAGGCACAGTCCCAAGCTACTCTTACTACAGGGTCACTTTCATGCAGTAGACAAGGTCAGTGTCTGAAATGCGTGAGTCTCAAATGCAGAAGCATGTATCTGTAAGTCAAAGTGCCACTTCACTGCAGTCTTGTTTCCTGCATTTGGCCCCCACAAGCCAAATATATGCTGTGTCAGGGAAAGGCAGGTAAGCACAGGCCCTGGAGCAGGAGCCAGGCTTCCAGAGAAAGGGCATTGATTCAGGGAACTTCTCACTCCCTTTGTTCTATTTCGATGTCTCCTGAAGGTTAGGTACTCCCCTTAGCACACAGCTCGAGTAGGTAGCAGATAAATCAGCACCGGAAATGCCAGGCTCAGAGTGGATGTGAGCTCAGGCTGGAAGCTTGTTCAGAGACACAGGAAGATACTGTCAGTACATCTGGGGTTTATCTCTCACTCGCTTCCAGGATGTGCTAGGTCCTGTAGTACAGCACTGTAGTTGAGATGATTGGTAACTCCAGGTATCACCAAACTGGTTAATGCTCACCACAGAGCCAGTCATTGCCCAGATGGGTCCTGGGGGTGACTCCTGTTAACAATGTGAGCCCTTCCTCCTCCTCAAACTCCAATGGACTCTTCTGCAAAGGATGTTCTGTCACCTAAAATATCTGAACAAGAGCTTTAGGATTTGGCTAAACAACCAGAGCCAACCCTTTTCCTCGAGTGCCTGGGCAGCCTCTGGAGAACAGCAAGTGGGTGCTAGAAATAATAAAGCAAAGCCAATCCACAACAATGCTTCATTTCCCACCTCATGCCAGTATTTACATTCCTAGGGGAAATACTCTGCAGTCTGGGAGCCGAACTCTTGGCTTTAAAGGCACATGAAGTTCTTATTCCCATTAAGAAATTCTTTGTTAAGCCATTTAAAAAGAAACAAAAAGCAGCCCAACAATCAGTCATTTCATCTCAGAGATCAAAGACGATAAGCCACATTTCCTACATTGCTTTCCCAATGGGCTCTCTCCATTGTAGCACTTACTGTCAACAAAACGGAGCATTTCTGCTAAAGTTCAGAGCTTAGGAATTGCCTTTAACCTTAATTCTCAGGCATCAACAATGGAAAGGGAACTGAAGTGTTGTGGACTTTCACTAGCTTGCTTTGCTGGAAACAAGCCTCAGCCCTCGTCACAGAGGCACAGGCTGTGACTGGAGCCTGCCTTCAGCCCTGTACATACGAAGGAAATTGCTGTGGCTTTGTTTTACCAAGGGAAGAGTGAAGGGAGCAAGCCAGGGAGTGAGAAATGAGTCCTACCTGCAGCAGTCCCACACCAAGGGATCCCTGAATCCTGCGTGTTCCAGGTTGAGAAGGAAGCCAAAGCAGCAGCTATGACAGCTCAGAGAGGATTAACAGAATGGAAACTTGGCCTTTCCACCTCCTGCAGATGCTGCTGCTCCTTTACACTTAGGGTGACCACATCTGAATGGCCAGGAGCTGCAAGGCTGCATTTCTTGGTTTAGCTGTGAAGGATTGTTCAGTTAGTGCTTCTATAAAGGTTATTTGGTCTGTTAGAGGAAAACCAGTTCACTTAGATCAGGGGTCTACACTACCTGTATGCTACAGTATTGTATTATAGCAGTGCTGAACTCTGGACTTAGCAAGCAATGCTGTGCTGGTTTCCCCTGTGACTCCAGGTTAAGCAGGTACTAACAGAACCAGGCTTGGAAGCTGCTGGGGCCATTTGGTTGTTGATCCTCTGGAGCAGTGGAACAATTTCTGTTATAGACATAGGAAGTACTTCTGGAGTAAGAAGTCTGGACTGAATGTCTATTACTTATATCCACACTAAATAAGACACCCCCCCCCCCCCATAAACCAATATGG
>NDXB01001741.1:187218-212846 GCA_002631895.1 Agapornis roseicollis | reverse complement strand
CCCCCCCCCCCCCCCATTAAAATCAGCATTTCTGGGTTTATAAAGAAAGGCTGTTAATAGGAAAAGAGAATAAGTTTTTAATAAAGAATCCACATATGTTAGTGTCCATTACACTGAATGGGGCAGGATTCCAGCCTGTCACTTAAGTAAGTCATCATTCAGGTCATCAAGGTTGTATTTGTGGTTCTGAACTTCAACACAAAATTCAATAGTCCCAGTAAGGACATAAATACCTTTAAAACCACTGCTCCCTTGCACACAGAATCACTTTGTGCAAGTGTCTGGAAATCAGAGTATATGAACAGGAGCCCCTGAATTCATTTGCAAGCATATGGGAAAACACTACCAGAGGGGCACTGCTCGTGACCTCCCCTCCCAGCACACAGACATCTCCTCAGCACAGGAGCCCAAGCAAGGGGAAAGGTGTCCAGGGTTTGCCTGGCACTGCTGGGTCCTGACCCGGCTCTGTGCCTCTTCCACACCTCTGCCCAAGGCTGAGTGTGTCCCATGGTTTTCCACAAGCACAGGCTCCTTCCAGTCTCCCTGTGCTCTGAGGGACTGACAATGTCAGATGCAGCCTTCCTGCATCTATCAGGACCATGCAGGGGGGACAGAGTGCACGAGGGAGGGTCCAGGTGCCCCTCAGCATATCGTGAGGCCTTTCTCATTCCATTCTACTCCATAAAGGTATCCTTTTAAGCAAGCATTAAGCCCCTCCAAGGCTCACACTGCATCTGCACCATGCACCCACTACAGAAGCAATTAGGTGGCTTGTACACAGCAAGAGAAACAGAGGTAATGGGAACTGTACAGAAAGGCAAGAAAATGACCCCAAAACCATCAAGCTGCCAATCCAAATAACAGCAGTGGGAGGCTCCTGCTGCCATCATCAGAGCAGAACCTGGGTGAGCCCCCAGAGCCTTTCCCCATTTACAGACCAGCCAGGAGAGAGCCTCAGGGTGACAACGAAACCCTGGAAATGAATGGCTGCATTCTGACAACACAGTTCCTCTCTGCACCCTCTGTCCTAACTGTGTTCTTCTCCATTTGCTTTATTGTTTGGTAACCAGCACTTAAAATCACTTTTACTATGTGATGTACGGGAGTATTGGTATATTTTCTTGTTATACAAGGGAGGAGTATAAAATAGTTTTCTGATTTCTTTCAGAAGCAAATGACTATTTTATTTTTTAAGAGCAACTGATTGTGAATCTCAGAGTATAAAAAACATAAAAGATAAATAAGCCAAATATATACCTTTATGTAAATTAAGAAATAAAAGTATTTAAAACATACCTTCTGGCTCCTTTTCTTGTGGCACCCTTTGCTCTGGCTGTGCTCTCCTGTGGCTGCTGACTGGACAAGGCTCTAGTGTGGATGGCAGTGAGGCTGCTTGGAACTCCTTTAAACCATAACCCCAGGAGCAGGCAAGGTCAGCAGGAGCACAAGAGGAGGATGGCAGCTGCCTTTTCCCTTGGAACTGCCTGGATCCAGCCTGGGATCAGTGCAGGGAGAAAGCAGCAGTGGTGGGCACAACAGCAGGGTCCTGCTCCATCCCTGTCTAGAATCCACTGGCAACACACATCAGAGCTCTTTGCAGGGAGCATAATTTACTACCCAGCTTCACCTGATGAAACCTTATTCCCCTGCACAGACAAGCCAGCCTTGTCCCAGCCTCTCTGCCCTGTCCAATCCCAGACTGGGTTGGGCTGGAAGGCACCTGAAAGCTCATCCAGTTCCAACCCCTGCCATGAGCAGGGACCCCTTCCACTGGAGCACGGTGCTCCAAGCCCCTGTGTCCAACATGGCCTTGAACGCTGCCAGGGCTGGGCCAGCCACAGCTTCTCTGGGCACCCTGTGCCAGCGCCTCAGCATCCTCACAGGGAATTATAGAATGGTTTGGGTGAGCACCTAATACTAGACTGTGTCGCCCACGGCTCTGTCCAACCTGGCCTCAAAGAACTCCTTCAACAGATCTCATACAAATCCTCCTGCAGCACTTAAGCGCAGACTCTTCTGCCAGCCACAGCAATGGGGAGAGCCTTAACACCCCTCAGGACCAAGCAATCATGATGCTGATTCAAGCAGGCTGAGGCCTCACACAAGAAGCAGGCACCAGTCTGGGAATGGTGGCTGGTTCATAGCCCTGCTCCTTCCCGGGACAAAGGCCAGTCCTCAGCAGTGACTGGTAGAGCACTGCTCCCTCCGGCTCAGTGCCCTGGGGCCTGAGGCTATTTTCATGCATTCAGAAGAATCTTTGAGCTTTTCCCACTTCCAAAAAAGCATCTAAGCCCAGGACAACTAAAAAGGCTTCATTAAAACCAAAGCATACTCTACCCCTAAACCCCCAAAGGTCAAGGAACAGACAGGCCATGAAATCAAGTAAAATGAAACCTCTGCAATGGTTAAAGAGCACAAGTGCATGCCAGTGAAACAGGCTTTGACTTGGTGGATTAGTGACTGCTTTCTATCAACTGCATCAAAGCCAGCCTGGAGTCAGGCAATTTGATTGGCAAAGGAGTAGTTACTGAAGCACAACTTGCACAATGCCTCCAGCTCTCCTGTTCCTTCGACTGCTCTGGAAATGATGGAGACTGAAACACACACACGAGCACAGCAACCTCCACACTGGCAAGGCAGAGACCAAAGGCAACCTCTCCAGGTTGGGAGCTGACATCTGGCTCTACCCCATCGCCATCAGAAACAGCGGGAATGGCTTCAGCCTCTGCTTTGCCCTGCCCTGGTCTCCTCCCAAAATGATGGTGACAAATGATCTACACGAACCCTTAAGCAATGTGACCCTGGCTGAGGAGAAACACTTGCAGACAAGGCTTCACCTCAAAAGGTGCACAGAGGCAGAAGCCCCTGTTATGGGCCCGCAGCATGTGCTCTGCCCATCACCTGCTCACCTGATGGTGAGTTGGCATCCCCCAAACCGGAGAGCCTTGTGTGGCACTGCTGCAGGCTGCTCACAGCTCTGAGCATTGAGTACCAGGCTCAACTCCCAGAGCCTCATGAAGCTGCTCCGCCGTTGCACATCCAAAGATACAGCCCAATGGGTTCTGTAACACTGCCTTCCCCATGTACCTGTGTGCTCCCCTTGCTTCCCACCCACCACACCTGCATGCTACTTCTTCAGTTCTGCAGGGGCACTGGTACAACGTCCCAGGATGTCCTCTTTAACAGGCACAAAAAGAAGGAAAGAAATTGTTAGTGAAGACAGTGTTGAGATTTGAAGCATCTCTGGATCATTGAACACAGATGGTCCTGACCTGCTGGCCTCTCGTATGTTGCATTTGCATAACACACATAAAGTCATCACTCAGGAGACATCTGGAGGGGCTTAGCTGGGATTGAGGTTTTAACAAGGCAACAAACCAGCTTTCAGCATCAAATGGCAGAGGCAGGGCTGCAGCCCCAGTGCCAACAAGTCCCCTCTGAAGCAGAAGCACCTTTTTTCCTGGAGACAAGATTGGTAGTAACTGCCATTACCTTCTGACAGGGAACAAAGACTTGGATCTCTTCTGCAGGTGACAACAGCAGTCATTCCAGTCAGGGCCCTACAACGACCTTCAGATTAATACGTGGTTTGGGAGAAAAGGTCCAGCAGGACGAGTTCAGCACTAAATAGCTCAGACAAGCACCACACAGAGACACAGGCACCAGCCACTAAAGGTCTGATGTGCATTGTCCTGGCCACATACCTGCAGCCTAAGCCCCCAACCTGCCTGGGGACCTGTGGCTCCTGCAACCCTGCCAGCCAACAGGTAGCAAATGTGGGCAAAAGGAGAGCTTCCCTTCACACACAGGGACACCCTGGCATTGCAGAGCTCCTCTTCACCTCCTGTCCCCATTTGTGCCACTGCCTGAGGAAACTTGACTTGCAGCATCCAGCTCCATTGCTCCTACTCCTCACCCAGGATGCACCCTCCAAGTCAACAATAAAGTGTTCCTCAGTCCAGCCTAACCCTGAGTGCCAGAGGCAGCAGCTGGTAAGGCAGAAAAGGAAAGACAGGACATTCTCTGCTGAGCCCTGCCAGCCACTGGGCACAGCAACTCCAGCCCTCACCTGCTGCTAACAGGAGCCAGCACACTCTTTAAGATGCAGAGCAGAGCCTGCAGGATCATGCTGTGACATGGAGCCAAGACAAGGGCTGCATCTACCCAGGGGTCTCCAACTGAACATGCCTGTGCTGCTGCCAGCAGCAGCAGTCTCCTAGGGAGCTTTGTGCTATTCCAGAGAAGAACCATTGCAAAGGCAGACAAACAGCCATGGGCAAACACAGCCCTTTAGCAGCTCTCCTCTCGCTCCCTCCAAAAGCAACATGACATTTCCAGTGCGCTTATCTATGTCTGGTTGCACGGACCCACCTGTGGGATGGCAGCCAAAGGCACAGCAGGAACAGCCCTGCTCCAGGGCCCATCACTCTGCCAATAACAGGAGCCAGCACCAAACTGCTCTGCAGGATGGGGACTGCTCCCCAGGAGCAAGGTGGGGGTGAGGAAAGGAAGGAGGAGGCTGTAGAGGCAGCTACAACATGAATAGGGTTTCAAACACTATTTCAAGATGGAGCGCTCAACAAAACCCAACACATTGGAGAAACTGGTCCTGATGCTCTCCAAAGGGCTGATTCTGGCATTCATGGGGATAAATAAGCAGATACAATCCCAAGCAGTCACCTTCAAAGACTGTTGTCAAGGCTGCTGGTGCTGGGTGCCTTGCATGGCTGCACAGAGCCTGCTGGCCTGGCAGACCAGCAAATCAATCACCCACTTCAGTTGTTTCACTGATTTATTGATGTCTTCGTGCTATGACAGGGCCATCACCCCTCCTGCATCCAGCAGCAAAAAGGCAAGGAAGTCAGATCATGGTAATTACTGATGACACCCAAGTGGCCAACTGGATATGTCTGACCTCAGAACATCCATGTACAAGCCCATTGAACACCAGGCAACTAAGAGGCAGAATTTCTCAGACTGAGAAAGCTGTGAGTATTGCTGGGCCTGGGCAGGACAGAAATGAGCCTTTAGGAGTTACTTCTGAACCTCCTACAGGGCTCAACCACCACTCAGCCGTGCCAGCACACCTGCTACAGCTCCTCAAGAAATCCAAACCAGCCTCTTGCTTCTGACTTGGGAAATCATGGAGACAGGAGTCTATGCTCCCAAGCACAGGCTGTCTGGCACTGCCAGAGAAGAGAGGATAGGCATGCACCAGAACTCAGAGGATATGTGACCTCCTGAAGCTCCCTGTGCTCTGGGCTGAATCCTCTGCACACAGCAGCTCAGCATCATGGAAGGTTTATTTAAAGCCATGGAGGACATAAAAACTATAGTATAAAAGATATTAAAACAGTCTCCTGGACCACACCAGCCCCAGGTGAGTCCATGGAGTTCAGTCCTGCAGCACCGGAGCCTTTTTCGCTTTCTTTTTCTCCTTGGCTTTGCTCTGGTTCTGCTGGGGCTCCTGGCTGACATTCCCCTTGGTTTTCTTTGCAGCAGGAACCTGCTTGGCTTCATCGCTGCCTTCACCTTTTCTTTTCCTGTTCAGATTCTTTTTCTTCTTCTTCTTCTTGTGAGCCACAGCATCTCCTCCATTAACAGCAGCCTCCCCACTGCCCACTGGTGCCACTCCATTCTCCCTGACCCCTCTGTTCTGATTCTTGTGTTTCCTGCCACCAGGCATGAGGCCTTTCTTCTGCTTGGGTGTTTCTGTTCCCAGGGGCTGCTCTTCTGAGGCTGCTGGGTCTCCATCTTCACCGTCTGCTGGTGCCACCCCATTCTCCTTGATGCCTTTCTTGCGGTTCTTGCGCTTCTTGGTCTCTGGCAGAAAGCCTTTCTTCTTCCTTTTAAGCGACTCTGCTTCCAGCTCAGGCTTAGTGGCTGTCTTCTCTTTCTTGGGCTTCCTGCAGAGAGAACACCAAAGATTATGAGCAACTTAATTTACAGCCAGGGAACAGCACGATGATCCATGCGACAGGCAGTCCACAAACAGGCAGAAGCACAGGAAAGGTGTAAGGAAGCACAGGCATGCTGCAAGGAGGAGTGTTATCCCTGGAGGTGGTCCTCAGTCTGCACAGGGACCGGTTAATGAACAGCAAGAGCTGGGCCAGGACTCAACAAGGTACATGGAGACCTGAAGAAGAGCCCCCATTCCACAGACCAGGTAACACTGTATTTAGCACCTTCTCAAGCACACCTGCCTGTGGCCCCATGCAAGGTTACTGAGACACTGTCTTCCTGTCCAAGGTGACAGCCCCAGGCCTTCACTGTGCTAACAATCCCAAGAGGTCATCTTCCAGCAAGAACCCTAACCAGACCTTTCCAATCTCATCTAGGCAGCCTTTGTGTACATGCAAGACAGCCACTCACTGCTGCTGCTGCTCTCTGACAGAATCAGACAGCAACTCCACCACCACCCAGTCTATGCTGCTCTGCACCAGCTCAGTTCCAGACAGCTTTAAACCAGGCTGTAATTCCATGGCCTGGCTTTCAATGTGAAGTTTTATGGAGTTTTTCAAGCTGCATCTCCTCGGGATGGAAAACCACCACCCTGACAACCTGATGTTAACGCTTCCCTCTCAGCACTGCCTCCAGGATCCTGTGCACAAACCAGACCTGCTGTGCACAAACTCATCTGCACAAACATCTCTGCAACAGCAAGTTGGCATCAACAGTGACAGCAGACTGCACCCCTGAACCCCAAACCCTTCCTTACAGAACATGCACAAGCTCATGTTTCCTACCTTAACAATCCCCCTCCTAGCTGCAGTCTACTAGCTCCAAAACCAAGCCTTATCCTTGGGACAGCCCTCGCAGAAGAATGCTAGGAACCTGTGTGAGGCTGGAAAAGGGCCCAGGGCTGCGGTCATAAGGCTTGGGTGAGGCTACTGTGCCCTGTTCAAGTCTTTAGAAGGGGCCACAACAACAGCTTCAGCTGCCTTATATAATTCCTCCCTGCCTGTGAACCCTCTCACAGTGAGCCACATGCCAGCGTTTCCCTCAGAGCCTCTTGCTGGACTGAGATAGCACAGGCCAGGCCACCTGCAGCTCCCAGTCATGAGCAGAGCACCCAGCATTGCCCAATACTGTGTCTCACTAAATACTGCCAGCAGGAAGGAGTAAAAGCTCCTACAATTTATTTCTGCCCTGGAACAGAAGTCTAATCCAGCTGCCATTTAACACAGGAGCACTAAAGCATGAACAATGAATGCTCCCCAGCTTTCAGAGCTGCACAGCAACCACTCCAAGCATTGGGATGGGAATCCAGACACTAAGAAGCACAAAAATCACTGGAGAGGATCGAAGGTCCTAGCATGTACTTTGGGGTATCCAGTCACATTCCAGGACAGCTGCTCATTCCCTCCAGCCTCACATTTGCAGAATCAATCCAACAGTGCCTTGACGTTCTTTCTCTTCCTACTTCCCCACATCAATGAAGACAAGTTGGACGGGCAGTCAGTGCCCCAGGCAAGCCAAAAAGCCAAAGCAGCAAGCATGTACATACGTATAATTCAGCCAACGCATGACATTCCAGTAGAGAGAGTCGAGACGTGCGGAATTCCCAATGCCTTCTGGCTGGTTCAGACCTAACAGCACTTTTTCCACCTCAGTCAGCTTCACGTGCAGATGCTGCAAGAAGCAAGTGCAAACAGGCAGTCTGCAGAATGAACTCAGAAGGGGCACTCAAACCCAGGTCATCCTCAGGATATGACTATGGTAGGAATAACCAATCCTGCCTGGCTCCTCCAAGCCATGGCCTTAAGCCCACTTGCAATACCATTACAATTTGGGGGCAAAACCTGGTGAATTACCAGGCCACACGGCACAGGGTTTGCTTGAAAACTGAGTCTCTAGCATGAGAGGCACCGGTCTGCCTCTAAAATTGTACTGGCATAAAGGGGACTGAAAGATCCTTTGGCCCTTTTTGCTTTTCAGTCCATGGCCGGGAGCAGGAGGAGAAAACGAGTGACTATGTACTTAAAAGAAAAAGCAGCAGCATTTTCAGCCTGGTTTCTAAAGCACACGATCACACTGCCTGTTCCATAACCCACTGGATAATTCCAGTAAAATCAGGCAGAAAGAAGTGTCTCAAAGGCTATTCAGTTCCTACAAGAGCCTTGGAAATAATCTCTCTCCTCCACCCGCTTTCCTATTAGTTCTTCACAAAGAAACTGGCTGTGGCGTGAGCTCAGTGCTTATCAGTAGGAAACTGCGCTTCAGCAATTCTGCTGCTTGTGGTATTTTGCTCCAGTAAATAAGACCGTGTTGGAAACTTGGTTTATCACCTATAGAAAATCTTCTCATGTTCAAAAGGATCACTTCTCATTGGGAAAACAAAGCTTCACTCCCGCTAACAAAGCCTCTGAGTAAGTGTCAGTTTTAGGGAATCAGAATCTCTGGGGTACAGTGGAGAGGAGAGAGCAATCATCTGGAACAAAACCCACCTCACCCTCACTGTATCCCAGGCCGTATTTCTGCTGATTAGAAAGGAGATGCCATGTATGTTTGCACAACACTGCACAAATCCTTCAACAAGCTCAGGGAGATCAGCTCATAAGAGCTAAGGATCACTCCTGCAGACACAAGAGCTTTGCTGTCCTCAACCCCAGCCAGGCACTCCCTCAAGGGGTGGTACCTTTGGTAAAAAACAAGGTGGGATGTAGCAGTCACACAAGGCTAAATCCAAGCATGACATTTGGATATTCAGAACAACAGCCATTTGCACACATTGGGTCCTGCGCTCACCTCCTCTGTCACAGTTTTGAGGAGCAAGTTCAACAGCTCGAAGCTCTTGGCAACTTTCTCTTTCTCAGCCTTCGGGATGCACTTGCCAACCGCTTTCAAACTCTGCAAATGAAACGAGGAGATTGACATGCAGCACACGTTAAACAGGAAAACACATCACTCCTCTCGGGAGAAAGCAGAAAACGAGTGAGGGATGGCAGGATTAATCTGCCACCAAAATAACCCTGGAACACAACTTTGGGAAGGCTCAGGAGGGTACCTGGTGGCCACCACTGATGCTCAGTTTAATTAACAAACAACTGGACAATAGAAGAGCAAGCAGACCACACACACACAACCTTGCTGCTCTCTAGTTCCTATGCTAAAGAACAACTGGAGATGTGTTGCTGTCTCCTAGAGAAAAACAGCAAAGACAGTATTGCTATCCCCACTGTGGAAAGGCCAGGAGGCTGCCAGACAACAGACTCACCTGAGGGACATGCTGCTACTCAGCTGCAGAAGCTGGGATTTACACATAAAGCACTAATGCAAAAATCCATTAACACTTAATGCCAAGGAAATCCCAGTTGCCAGCATTACAACAGGGCTTGTCAATCAAGCTTAAATTCACCGAAATGGCTGAGAGAAAAACCTCATCAGTGTTCCCTTTATGTGCTGCAGGGTTTCTGAAACACTGAAAGGTCTGGCTTAGAGGAAAGTCTCTCTAAAGACAGGTCAAATAAAAGCCAGTTATTTACAAGTGGAGAAGGTCACAAAATAGCCATAAAAAGGTGGCCGGATCAAAGGAGTGACCCAATGGCTCAGGGGTGCTGATGCTCTGCCTACAGCTAGTCCTTGCAGCCCAGTTACATGGTAGTTTTCTTCCCTGCTCTGTTTCCGTGGGGATGCACACTCCACAGCAAGCCCCACAGTTTGCACAGATTACAGGAATATCAGATAGGGCTTGTAGGGACAAGCTTACTGTAGGCAGCAGCATTCCCTACCACAGGCTATTTCACTACAGAAGGCTGCCCTTGTGGCCAAGCCTGTCTTTGCATGGAATCTGAACATGCCAACACAGCCAACAGGCAAGATCCACCCCAGGCTCAGCATCCTCAGTTCCTCAGGTAACCTGCATCATTGATAAATCACTGCACCAAATCTCTAGCCAGTGCTGGAGGGTCATAGTTCTCCAGGAGATGCAGTCTCTCCCATTAGACCACCTATTGCTTCTGCTCCATTTTGAAGAAGTAATTTTAAGGACTGTGAGCAAACCATTTTCCATCTATGTCAGCATAAAGCTAACAAATAAAGTAAAACTCCTCTCAAGCACTGAGAAAAGTAAGAAATTCATTGCCCAAAGCAAGCTGTTCAGTAATTGTGCTCACAACAGGCAAGGAAAGATAGACAGCAAGAGCATAAAGGCCACTTTTAGCAGATACAATTATTTCCTGACCAGTATGGTCAAGAAGCAGCCACCCATCCCTGTGTCTGTATAGCACGGATGTGGGAACCTTGTCACACACCCTGCTGGGGTTCCTTGGGGTTGAGAGCATACAAAATGGTTTTACTTCTCCTGTCTGTCTGTCTGGACCCTTGGATAAGAAATGGAAAGGGAAGGACTGCAGTTCTTCTCTGGTTTCTGAGGTTCTCCTGCTGCCTGTATTAGAAAGCCACCAAGTTCTGCTGGCTGGAATTCATACCACAACTTCATCTGACTATCAATAACTTGCTAATTACTCTCCCCTGATACAGAGAGATGCACTGCAACTCTATTCCAGAGCTGTCATTAGCCTACAAGGTCACACAATTCAACAGCTCTGAAGTCTCAGGTAAAATGAGAAATAAATAGAGGGGTGTGATTAAAATATAAATAAATCTTCATATGTAGGATATAACACTCCATGGGCCATGCACACTCTGTTTATTAAGCTTACCACAAGAAATAATAATAACTATAATTATAATTATTAATAATAACATGGAAAAATATGATTTGCATTAAATTTTTCCTTGCAATTTGAAGATCAGGATATTGCCAGGGTAACAGGCATTACCTGTGGTTAAAGCTGTCAGAGAGATCCTTATTTTGCTCAGTTGTGTACAAGTTGTGTGAGAGAACATCAGTACGGCCTGTCAGCTCTTCAGGACAAGAGAAATGAGGGCAGTGCTGTGCAAAGGAGCCAGTTGAAGGCAACTGTCACCTCATCTTTCTAATACACAACCTACAACCAATTTAGAATGGAGGTGTTAAATTGTATTTTCTCCCCACTGTAGATAAATGATGTAGATGACTGCATTTAAATCACACTGGCTCAACTGCCTGTTCCTGCTGCCCAGAATTGCCCTAATGCTTTGAAGGGTTTGAAACAAACGGATCCTGAAGTCAAGAGAAAAGCCCTATAGCCCTGAACACCACCCCAGGGGCTGATTTTCACAAGTCTGAGAAGAGTGTTCAAATGCTTGTGAAGCCAGGACATGCCCAACCAAAATCATGCAGACCTGTAGAAGGAAAGGGTGGCTTGCCCAGCTGGAGATAGAAGATACCACTGGTCTAGCAACATCAATGCTATAAGCATCTATATTAAGAGCAGTGTTTTGCATGAGTCTGGAAACACAGGCACAGTTCCACCAGCATAAATAGCCAGAAGCAATCCAGTGCAATTTAAATGATCTGCAAACAAATAGCTCCCTACTGAAATGGATCACTTTTAAATAGCTTTTTAAGACCAGGAAGGAACAAGGAAGAGGGTATGAGTGGGTAGAGAAGCCAAAGGAGCAGCAGGTAATTCACAGAATGCACAACTCTTTCTAGTTGAGAAGCAAAATGGAATTGCTTTAAGGCAACTGGATTCAGAAAAAGTCTTACTATTTCTCAACATGCATCCTTTTCCTTTCCCTTTTCCTTCTGCTATAAAGGCTGTAAAAGAAATTTAACTCCAAAAAGCACAAAACCACCAGCACCTCTGCATGTGATATAGTTGAGAGAGACAAGCCTCAAAGACTTGAGTCCCATTCCTGCTCAGCTCCTCATCTCACCACCCCTGTCTCATCGTGCCTCCCGTGACACATTACACGGGATGGTATCTTCTGTCACACATTGCTTCACTCTCACCCTCCCAAAGCAGGGATTGCACACAGCGGAGCATTTGCTTCCATGGGATTTGCGTTAGCATGCAACATCAGAACAAACCATGCTGCACTGTGGATATGTAAAGGAAGCTGACTTTGGACCTTTGGGGAACTGCTCCCAGGGAACGAAATTCCCAAGTCTCTTCAATGGGAACAAACTTTAAGTATTTACCGCAACTTTTTGCTATGTAAGGTATGGACCATTGTCTGCATGCTGTGGGTTCACAGAGCAGGGTTGCTTTGGTCTGCTCCTCACTCAGCTACCCAAAAGATGCCTCCCCAGCTGCATAGGTCAATCATTTTGCAGGCCATGACTTCATTTGGGGAATGCATACAATACAATCATAAAATTAAAGCGAAAACTACTTTGTTAACAGATGTCAAACGGCAACACATAGCAAGCATGCCTGAGAAAGAACAGTAGTATTTCAGTCATCTACAGCATCCTTAGGAGAGCCTTAGACACTGATTAGATCACAAAGACCTGCACAAGTTTGGCAACTATCTCCACTTTACATAGCAAGACTGAGGCACAGCACAGGGGTTTTCCTTCCAGCTATGCTACAGGTCAATAGTGGAGGGTTAAGGGAAAACCCAGAAGAACTTGTCTAACCACTTCTCTGATTCTCTACCATGTGCTGTTCACAAAGGTATCCAACTCTCCCTTCCCCTGCCCTCTGAAAGCACTACCAACCTGAGATGACCCAGTCACTCAATGATAAAAGCAGAGAGGCCACATAACATGTGCTCAACAGCTACACTTGCACCACTTGCTGATTACGTTTGTTTTCTCCTATTTCCTGCTTCACTTACTCTGCTTCTTCAGTAAACAGCCAGACCTACTTCATAAGGATTCTCAGTTCCAGCTCAGTAAGACCTGTTATGGTTAATCATGCCTGTACATCTGAGCTGTCAAGCAGATCTAGGCATGTCATTTTCCAAAAGGGAAAAATACGGAGGCAGTTTTCATCGCTGGAACTCCCATCTCATCTCGAGCTAATACAGCAATGCAGTTCCTGCTTCACCCTACATGGATTCAGCTGGCAGAGATGCTTTTGTCTTGTTTTGTTAAACATGCTGCTTCCAAAAGCCTCTGGCTGTTTCTGGTGAAGGGCTTCTCTGCTTCTCAGGTTCTACAAGGAGAACAGCACACCCACTGCATCTTATCAATCAATTTTCTTATATTCCTAATTCCTGTATCGTACACAGACGTATCTCAACTACTGCAGGATCCAACCTTTGTTCCATCTCTCATTGAACTTCACAGCATTCTTTCACCTTCCCAAAGTAAAAAAGAAGTTTTTTAGAGCACAGTAGGTGAGTACCTGCAGTAACTGAGTCACACAAGTAGGACAGAGGCCTAGCAGCTAGTTAACCACACAGCTCCATGCCTCAGTTTCCCAGGTAGGTAGGATTTTAGTCTAAGTCAAAGACTCCCCTGAAACTTGCCATATATCAGAAAGGGTGCATGCACATCTAGAGCCCAAGTCAGCATCGCAGCCAAAGAGAGCATCCCAGCCACTGCTCAAGGTTTCCTGCAGGGAAGATGGCAATTAGCTGTTACATGGAGCCAGGAAATGTTTCTGGAAGTCTCCACATTCACCCAAGCCTGCAACCTCTTCCTGCCTGCACCTCTGCCCCTTTCAGAGGTAGTATAGTGGAGGGGACACACTTAAGCCAGACTTAAAAGACAAAGCAGTTATCTCCAGAGCACACAGGAGTGTTCTGCTATGAAGGCACGATCACATTTCCTAGCTGGAAGTTTGAATGCCATTTAGTATTTATGCATTCCCAGCACGTCCTTCAGCCTATTTTATTGTTGAAAACAAACAGCCCTTCCCCTCCGTGGGATCAGCCTGACAGATCCATCACTGCTCCGTGAGCTGGAGGAGCCCAGCCAACCTACATTCTTTCCACACACTGCACTATCTCCATCCTTTTCCCTCCTCCCCCATAACAGACCTGATGCTGATGGATAAATGTGCAGCTTCATGGCTGAATACAGTGCCAAGTGTATTCTGCAGAACACACACCTCCACCCACCCTGCACAACCTTACACCCCCTGGCACAGCCCAAGGTTGCTGAGGTAAACTTTCTTCTCCTGCAGCACTTAGCTCAGCAGAATTGCCACCCTAGTGAACAACCACAGTCACAACAAGAAAGCGCTGAAGGTCTGATCTCAGCATGCTGCCTGCTTCCACGCTGCCTCTGAAAGCTAAAGCTTCATCCTGGCTCCATACAAGGTCCCTGAGCAAAGCCACAACCCAGCTGGTGTGGCTCAGGTCCCTGTGCTGGAGTCACCCACAGAGGGGCCCCAGAAAGTGGGGTTTGGGCCCTGCAAGCATGTGCCCATGTCCTGGGCCAATGCACAAGGTTTCCCATGTCAACATGTAGGTAAGCTGAGAGGTTTGGGAGGGGCACAGCCTTCCTCTGCTGTTTAGAAGCTAATAACAAACTGACAACCAAATGAAGTACTTTAGTATTCCATATGCTCGTAGCTCCTGTTATTATCTGATGTAAGCACCCTCACCTCACCTGTAATTACGCTCACATTTCTCCTGAGAGGTAAGAGGTAAGCCAGCATCATTCCCTCCATTTCACAGAGAGGCCAAGTAAGATGGTTGAATCATACAGACCATGACAGAGTCAGGAATCAACTCTGAGCTTCACAAAACCCAGAAAAGCCACCCCCAAACACTTTCATTACAATATTCACTATACAACAGAATCCAAGCTAGAGCTTAGGGATGAAGCATGGAAGACAGAGTTTCCACCCATGCACAGAGCCAGATCCATTTCCATATGCACAAGGTACCCAAACACAGAAGGAGAGGTTCTCAACCACCCGTCTGGACAACACAGCAGCTCCTGCTGAGAGCACTTAAAGGGGGAATAAAAGCACAGACAGTCCCTCCTGCCTCTGTTCTCTCTCACCAAGTTTCTGAAGACACAGTTCAAACGTTCACAACTTTTTTCCTTGCATCTCTAAGAGAAACAAGTCATGGAGAAATGCTCACAAAGGGAAGGTAACCACCAAGATTCTGCTTGTCCCTGACCAACAGAGAGGGGGAAGGTGGAGGACAAAGCAGACCCACGTACGGAAGGGTATAACTAAAGGGCATTTGTGCAGTGTTTATTTTGGCTGTTATTAGAGGGAGGAGCCCACAATCCAGAAGCTATTCTCACAGAAAATGTCAATGCTTTCCCAAGTTGAAAGATCTGAGTTTTGTTTTCCTCCACAGACCATACAAAAATGCAGCAGGGGAAAACCAACCAGGACAGCTGAGGAGACAGAGGAGAAATGAATTCTCCATAGAGACATCCAGTATTCTGAAAGCACGTCAAAGATATCAGTTAAATCACTGCTGGCCTCATTTTACAAGCTAAGAGGCTGAGAAAGGGCAATGAATTAAGAATTTATAAAGATGGACAGAGAAGTTCAGGCAATCCTCATGAAAAAAAAAAATTGAAGAACGGCTTTTTCAGAGATTTGATGAAGTCACTGTTAATAATTTATCTCCCTACAAATTAAGACACCGATAATCAAATGTGCCCTTCAGAAACGAAGGGCATGTGTGCACTGGAAGGCTATACAGTATACCCATTCCTCTCTCCCTCACACATTCTGAGTGGCTCCAGATAGTTATTTTAAACCACTAACTGAACAACACAATAGCAACAAAACCTTCTATTCCCATACAATAAAAGTCTTCAGAGAGCACACAATAATTTAGACACGAGTCTTGGAAAAGAGAGCTTGGGTTATCTGTAGCATTCCCTGCACAGGCCATGTAATCCCTTGTCTGTCTACATTCATGACTGCCTTTGGCTACCTACCCTGTCCAAGCAACCATCTAAGTGGAAGGAGGCATCACATGTGCCATTAGGAAAATGTCTATATTCATCTAAAAGGTCTCCAATATTGGTGACCAGGAGTCTCTGGTCTTGCACTGAACATGGGTATCAGAGCCTGTGAACATTTTTACATTCCAGGATGCGTTTTGGTTTCAAACAGCCAACCTGAATGCTATCTGCTCTGCACATCCCTTATGACACTGACAAAACAAGCACAAGGGAAAAACAGCAATAAAGTTTAGTCCTTCCTATGATGAACTCACTGCAGAAGAGACAAAGGAAACCCTCAGGAACCTGCCGTGTACAAGCCACAGAGAGCAGTTTTAGCAAGTTTTCTGAGGGCAGATTTGTTTTGGAGTTGTTCAGCCATGAAAATAGACATTTTATGGAATATGTGGCAAAAGCCTTTCCCACTTCCCCCTGACTTTCACATCATAGCCGGGAGTTCCAGCATCAACTGGGAGTTACACAAAGCACCTCAGTTCAGGAGAGCAAGGCAGTTCCTGGGAAAGGGATGACAAAAAAAGGTAACAAAACTATGTACTCAGATCCTGTGCTTCCTGCTGCAAATCTGTCAGTGAGTGACTATAAAATTGGCACGGGTTCGAGATCACTCTAAAGCCAAGACAGCAATTTCATAACATGTCAGAAAGAAAATGGAAATATATCTAACAAGGGGAACAAACACCAAAAGGTGCCCACAAAGCCAACTGGGAGTGCTGAAAGACCAAATTGATGCACTTGATAGAGCCAGAAAGACTGTGTGAGCCCTAGCAGCACCCTCACAGAGATCCCTCCCCAAACAGGGCAGCAGTTTCCTGCATTAAATGGGGAACTTGGGCCTCTCAGGTTCTGCCATTACCATCACTGCATGACTCCAAGCAGCCTGAACTCACAAGTACCACCATCCTCCTTAGATAACACAGGGACAGAGACTCCTATCTGAAGCCAAGTTAAGAAACATGCAGATTACCCATGTACAAAGGGGTCTCTGGCATGTCTCAGGAGACCCAAGTTTGATTCTTGGCTCAGCTCCCAGGCAAGCATGTCATCTGTAAAACAGGGCGAGCAACTTCAGTAAACTAAATACATTAGCTCTTGGGTTTCTGTGAAATACTTGCTTCATTACATCAACAACCCACTGGTTTGGATTTCCTTTGTAAAGCCCATCGAGACCTACTGATAAAAGAACAAAGGTCTTGAAGAGGTTTCTGTCAGGTACTGTAGGATCTCAGGTGAGCTCTGATGAAGCAACTCTTTCTTTATACTGTAAACACTACCCAGTCATCTAGACTCTCAACATCAGAATAAGCTTGAACAACTGCAGCAGGGTTCTGCTTTGTGGAAAGAAAGTACTCGGGACTTGGGAAGCCCAAACTGTGCCAGGGCTTCCCCTGCTTCCTCACCTTTGCAGGCCCAGTGCTTGTGGACAAGGCTTGCTGTCCAACTGATCCAGCAGAAGAAGCCAAGAGCATCAACAGCAAGCAGGATCCTCACAAGAACAACTCAACTCCAAAGTACCCATTACGACATCAAGGCTTGCCTCACTGACAGTAAGGAGATGGCAAACATGAATCCCTCATGACTGTGATGTATGTTTTATAAGCATGCTTAAGCATTTTGGGAACAAATAAGGTCAAGTTAGCTTATGTAAGCACAAAAGCCATTGCCTTGCAGCAACCAGAGCTGCTATTTCAGGAAGCTGTCTCTTCATTGAAAGCTCCTGACCACTGATTCTCCCTCATCTGCCTCTTAGCCTTGCACGCATCATTCAGTGCAGCACATATCACTGCCTAAAACCACCCCAGGCTCGCTGCTCCCCACCAAGTGATCTGCAGGTATGCAGTACAATCACTGAGGCAAGACCAAGTAAGGCGGCAGACACCAGGAGACAGCATCTATCCTCTTTTACAGCCTTACACCTGCAACAGCAATCCTGTGCTCCAAGAATTACCAGAGCCAGAGCTGCAGATCTAACCAAGGATACACAGAGCCTAGCAAAGGCTCCAGATGACAGCTTCCTTGTGTACAATAACACTGTTTGAGTGCGCATCAGTATAGTCCGTTAAACAGTTGGCCCTCACAGCTTATTTCAGACTTCCCCCTGAGTCAAAGAAAGTTATAAAATTCCCTATTATCATTTTTTCCCCCTCTTAAAACAGCTGTTTGTGAGGAATGGTGGCAGGAATGGCCAATGACAACAAATGCAAACCTTTCACCTGGAGCAATAAAACTTCACCATTTTCCATAGCATCATGAATTACAGCTCAAGAGTCCAGGTTCCCATGGGTAAGCACTTACATGCCAACATCTGCCTACTTCACATACCCACCTCCAAATCACAGCTGACCTGGAACGGCCCACTGAAGTCTCTGATGAAAAGGGATGAGACTGAGCTGCAGGAGAAGCTTGCTTCTACAGATGTCCTCCCTACCTTCTAGCTAAGCAAAGGCGTGCATGGACATCAAGGACAGAAAGGGCTATCATTGAGCCCGAGCTCTTGCCTAACACAGTCCAAACAAACTCACCCCATAATTTCAACGTCAAGCCTGTAACTTCCACTCAACCTGCAGCTTCTCTTTCAGTCAAGCGCACAATCTCCACCTGGAGATTCAGTGCTAATAAACTTGTCAGCAAGTTACTTTAATGGTGGATTACCCTCTTTGACAAATGCATACATTGTACAGATTCTAAGTTTGCTCAGTTTCCAGCTACTGACTTCTGCTACAAAGGATTTCTTACCACCTCCGGAGGAGATCAGTCGTGACATGAGTATTGTTCTACTACACCACAGAGCCCTGCGTGTTTTTACAGTTCTTACTCAGATAAGCCAGCATTTCTGTGCCACCAAAAAGACACAAAATACCTTTTGCAGCTTTAGAAAGTTTTGCAGCACAAGTGTGAGCCTTTGGCTATGAATAAAAACTGTTACAGAGAATGCAAAGTTCTTGATCTTCCCTAATTACAGCAACGTTTAAAGTTGTGCAGCTGCCCCAGCTCTAAAGAGCCATACCAGCACTGTATCAGTGCAATGGGGGAGCAGGACGACAGGAGACAAAACCCAGCACATCTGTGTCCACTATTCTGTTACATCAGGGCTTTTACAGGCCAAAAAGAGAACTAGAACCTATATGCCACTGCAGTTACCAGCATGGGAGGCTGCCTGCCCACAGGGTGTACCTTGGACAGCCCAAACAAACTGACAGTACTTCCCAGGAATTTTTCTTTAAACACAGATGACCACAGAAATGAGAGGCACGGAGGATGCTCTGGCACCAAAGCTCATTAAAATACTGATTGGGTTGCAAGATGCTCAACTTTCCCTGACAAGAACAACATGAAGGCATTGTAAGTGTTGGTGGTTTCCCAGTGAATCACCAAGTCCTGCAGGTATTCAGCTGCTAGAGAGATGACCGAGTTGGGAGGAGCGGCACGTTTTATGTAGCTGGAAAAGAAAATCATACCTAACTCCACCCATTGGATTCCTGATGCAATCATTAAACAAAAGCTGTTTAATGAAACCCAGGATCACTGCTTCCTTGAGAATCATTAACAGCACCTCTGAATTCCTTGACTTGCTTGGATTTTGCGCCTCCTTGACAAAAGAGAACAGAGCTAATTGTTCTGTTCCAATATAGCAAATTATGGAATGGCCTAAATTACCATGTAAGCAGCATTGAAAGATGAATGCAAGCTACACTTAGGAAGAGTTCAATCCTACAGTTACGTAGGAACACCAAGGCTGGAATCTCCCATGTCATCAAGTTTAGTCACCACACCACAACATTAATCTGGTTGCTTGGTTCCCACCATGTCAATCCACGAGGATATAATTGAATGGTATCTGCTTCTTCAGTCTTCTGCCCTGCAGATCACCTGTCCCAGAATGGCTGCATTCAAAAACTCTCTTCAGGTGCAATCTGCATCTGCTACTGATTCAGGAGCCCAGTTTTTTCTGTACCAATGTATTTTAAGGTTTCCCTGACAAACAATATTAGTGAGGGAGGCTGGTCCAGAAGGTCTCCAGTGCGCTAGGAGTCAAAAGCCTAAAGCACCTCAGCTCTATCTCTTTGGCCCTGAAGTTCATATCCATAATACCTGCTAATCAAACTTTATTTTTAAAACCACCTTGAATTGATCTGTACGAGTGTATGCCCTAAAACTTGAGCTCTGCTTCCTAGATCCACACACAGGGACCACATTTCTTGCAGCTGGTGAAAGCACACCTAGCAGCTGTATTACAAGAATGCTGTGATCACAGTGGACACTATTCAGACCTGGTACAAGCAGGCACAACCCCTCCAAGATCAGTTAAGCCAAGCCTAGCTGCAGAATTCAGCTCTTTGAACAAGCACCCCACTAGTAAAAGCAGCACCCATTAGGTGCTATCTACACATTTAACATGTTGAAGCTTGTTACCTTTGTCACTTGGCTGATGCTTTCTCTTATCAATTCCTCCCACTCCTCCTCTGTCATGAAGAGCTTCAGTTCACGAAGTAGCAGAACATTCCGGAGAAGCAAACAGGCCTGGGCCTGAAAGAGAAAGGGGAGAGGAGATGTGGAAACTCTGCACTCTCTAGGAAGGTGCTAGCAGTGCAAATACCCCACTGAGACAAACAGCTCAGCCCAGCATGCAAGGAATGCCATGTTCCAAATGCCACCTATCTTCCCCAACATGCATGCTACCCTGTTAGAAAACATTCTCTAGATCCTAACGGAGACATTCCTTAGGAGACAGGGTGGTGGGTTCTAGTTGAGAAGGTCAAAGGGGAGTGAAGGCATCATGCCACTTCCAGATTTAGACATTAATATCCAAAATAAGTCTTAGTAGCTGCTCCAAGTGCATCACTTTCAGTTTCCAGAATCTTCAGCAGCCCTTTGTGTGACTGGACCCTTTGCCCTGATAAATGCAGGAAGCCCAAATAAGCAAAAATAAAAGCTGGCAGATTAGCAAATGCTTCATTTCAAAGGAAACCTAGATGGAAACTGCTGTTCAGAGCAGCACTCAGCCTTGCCCTGGAGTCAAAGGTACTCATTAAGCCTCTACGTTAACACATCAATGAAAAGGGTAGCCACTAGAAAACCAACAGTAATCTGCAATCTTCTTACAAGCCCTTTTCTACACCAGAACTCCTATTTTAAGGCTTTCTTAGGTACATGAAGAACACAGCAATAGACAAAAGCAAATGACAGAGATGCACAGAGTACATTAATGAGGATTCGTGCCAATAGTTTAAAGGATTTAAAGGGAGATTTTTTGTAGCAGCACAGAGTTAGTGAGCAAACTCTACACACATACAAAGAAAAAGCATTGCCTCCAGCTGCTATCACACAGAATGAAATTGAACGCAGGGATAAATACCAAAACTCATTGGGAATTACGTCAAGAGTTAATCTTGTCCAAAGAAAGCAAGAGCTGCTGGCTTTAACCACACACTGCAACTCAACCCACCCTACAGAAAACAACCAAGCAGAGTCCGTAAACTCCTTATCAAAGACACCATTGAGATTAGAAGTCTAAAAAGCCTCAAGAGAAAATGCAGCCTGGTGATACCCAACCTGGCCTCCAGATAGCCCTTGGGTCAATAGGAAGCAACCTGGAAAATATGCAGCAAGAGACTAAAAACTGGCCATGTGGTACCCACTCTTCTACTGGAGCATTTTTAGGGAACTATTTAATGAAGGACTCAAAGTGAAGGAAGAGAAGAAATCCCTGGATCTCCTGAGAGCAGTAAGAGCATCCAAAATTGTAGGCAGACAAATAGAACACCTCACAAGCTACAAGGGGTCTGTGTTTCCCATACAATGTACTCCAGGTGTCTGGGAGCAATGGGACACTGAATACACATCTCCAACCAGACAATTCCAGCCTTTGTACTTTGTTACTACAGAGTAATGTCACACATGTGTGGAAACTTCCCTCCAGTTTGTATCAGTGAAAGGAACTATCCAAATAGAGTGAGTTTTCACAATCTGCTCTATACTAATGGAAGAAAATGCAGCAGGGAACCAATGAGGCTACGTCAAAAGATTTATGTTGATTTAATGAGGGAGAGCACCCTGATACCATGTTCAAGGCAGGCAAGCTTGGACATTCCTTTTCATTATGCGGAAGCTGTGTCTTACAGAACAAATTATGGCATGTACCAAATGTAGTGGAAAGTCACTTCAGTGCAATTAAAAAGAGAACGTAACCCTCAGAGTAGATAAAAGACCGTAATTCATTGTGAAAGGCTCAGGCAGGGTCATAAATCATAAGGCACCATCTCTTCGTTGACAATTACAAAAGCAAACTGGTGCAAAAATAGAGAAGGGTCCTGTTAAGTTATCCTTATAGTACCTCAGGACTACAGATATACCCGGAAGGCAAACAGGACCAGGGGCAACATCAATAAGGGCCTGCTCAGGAACTGTACCAGTCAGCAGGGGTAGGAGCACTGCACGTCAGTGAGGATAAGAAATGGAAAGAAACCAAAGCCACCCAAAGGAACAAAGAGCTCTGAAGACCCAAGACTCAAATGCTGGACTGAGAGAACAGCCCCTGAATGGAACCCAGTCCTCAGTAAGCACTAGGCTTGACAATGGTTTTAAAAGAAGGGATAAAACACCCACTGAACATTCCCTTCTGCATGTCATAGATGAGAAAGTCAAAACACCGGTTATCTGAGAGCCCTGGATGGTGCTATCACTCTTCAGTAATTGTGGCGCACTCATAGCTTTCATGCCTCCAGCCTGTATATTAGGTACAAGAAAACGTGTTTTGAGTTTCACATAATTAAAACACTGATACTGCTGTACTCACCACAATCCTGTGTTTCCTGATTGTTTTGTAACCCAATGATAATGTAATACTAAGCATGAACAACTTTTCTCATTTGAAAGAAGAAAAGGAAAAGATTTACTTGCTGGTTGAAATAAAATTTGGCCTAAGAACATCTCAGTCAGACAGCAAACATGACACAAATAATTACAAGTTCCTCAGTGCTTGTACCACACTATGCTGTAGTTTAAGGTTATCATGTTCATCCCAGAATCAGCAGATGATCTATTCCGAGAGCTAGTTGCTAACACACAGCTCATGTATAACCTATTTATCCAGAGCAAACTGCACAGTTAAATAGCAGAAGTTAAACTACAGGAAAAGGAACTGATGCCAGTGGGGTCAGCCAGAAAAACTAGGGGCAGAACCAATAGTAAAACCCAGTTCTTCAATCCCAGTCCAAGGGTAAACCCAGTAAAACACAGCATTTCCCACTTCCCCCACTGATGCCATCCCACCTGAGCAAAACAGGGCAGGCACCAAGTCTCTTCTCTAGAAAGAGGTGCAACTATCACACCTTGCTCACAGCATCTCTCAGCATGGGAAAAAGGATCCTGGATGTCAGCAAAAAGACTGCTTTCTCCCAGTACATTTACTCGATGAGCAACCTAGCAACCAGGACCACAGAGTTGCCACATCACCTTGGAAAGTACCAGTCCTCAGCAATGGCTGTTCAGACACAAGTTCATCTCTGAGGGCTGAGAAACATCCAACCACAGGCTGGAAAGGCCAGAAACAGCTCCTCACAGATCAGTCCCTTGCAGGATTCACATAAAGGATATTAAATACTCAAAGACGAATCACTTCCAGGACCTCCAGGAACTTCACCAGGTAACATACGCTTCATCACCTGATGTAAGAGGGCTTAAGAGTATCAGCATTTCGCAAAAGTAAGGGAAGATCCAAAGTGAGTCAGATCTCTAGGAACCATTTCCTTGCGAACACAAAGAAAGAGCTCTCTCTTTCCAATTAATTTTCCTTGATTTATCTTCTCAAATACATGAACACAATGCAGCTGAAAGCAGACACGACAGAAGTGTGTGCATCTATGGAATTCCATATGTGCATCATTTGGAATTGCACAGCATCTCCCCCTCTCACCACATTTTACCACAAGCCATCTTCCTTGTCCCTCCTGGCACATCACAGCAGCTGGCTGTGGGAACCAGACACTCAATCCATGGTTTTTATGAAAACAGCCTCAGAAAAAACAAGGCCATCTCCTGGAATGAGGCTCTTCCCATTGCTAGCCACTTCACATACCACGAGCCTTCGGTGGTGCTTCTGTGACGAACGTTATGCATGTAACTTTGACAATGTAATGCCAAAAGATCCTTCAGAAATGAAAAGGTCACAAAATCTCCCTATTTTCTGTGAAACAGAGGGTTTAATGTGTGCACATATTGGACAAAAAAAATATCTCTGTGCAAGAGAACTACATGAATGCAAGTATGCAAGGTGTTCCCATTCGCACACATTTAAAAGAAACAATAAAAGCAGCATTTTACAGGCTTGTGCTTGAAGACAGAAGCCTTCTCCCTGCTGAGCAGTAGGAAAAAGAAACAGTAGTAAAAAGAACCTTTCCAATGCACGTCTGATCCCTGTCTAGTTTCTTACAGCTTCCTCAAAAGCATCTGGGACCTTACACAACCAACCAATTCCTACTTCCAAGACCTTTGAAGTCCCAGGCCACACAGAACACCTTAGGAGGAGGCAGGATGCCCCAGCTAGTTCAAACCTTCTGCATCAGAACACTATCAACCCCCATAATTTCTTACAGTACATCATTTACCCATAACATGCTCATGATGAGTCTTTTATACATGATACAGGGACCATCTGCATGTTTTGCCATCCCAACACAGACCAGCAGCTATGTGAAGTTTGGGAAGTATTTGCTCCACAACTCCCCAGTTCTGTCGCTGTCCCCCTTGCCCTCCCCAGCATCACTGGTATTCTGGAATGTCTTACAAGCACTTGGCAATTCTGGAGGCTGCCAGAACAATGCTGTTCCCAAGAATATCAGAGGATTCTCAGCTTTTTCCCAGTGCCAAATGAAGCCTGCTGCGCTCATGACAGCCCTACGACAGAGCCAAGTATTATCAACACTTCACAAACGGACAGAAACAGCAGAAGACCCAAGAGTCCCAGCTACCAAACTCCGGTGAAGTACAGAAGAGGAAGCTGTCGCCCGCTCATATGCACAATCTCTGAAATGAGAACGTGTCAGAATAGTTACAAGGAGTTGACAGCCACATTAAAGCTCTGCATTAAGGGTGGAGAATTCTGCAACCCATCCCGTGCCCTTGGAGCCCCTCAGTTGTCCAACCTCTTCTCCTTAATGTCTCTTTCTAAAGAAACATTACAGTAAATATACACAGAATAGTAAAAAAACCCCAAATAAGTGAAGTCTATTCAAGCAAGGATACTAGATACACACACACACTCCTACATATATCTATCAAGCATATGACTAAACAAGGCAGAGACGCTCATTATCAGCCTATGTGGGAGAAGAGAACAAACAGTAACTAACTGCAGCACTGACCCCATGGTTTTCTGCCAGCTCTATTACTTTCTTCTTGATCTACAGCGATTACACAGAATGCCAATCAGCATAAAGTCAAGTTTTCTTTATTGAAAGCAAGTTTCTAGCACAGGCGTAGTAGCCATGTAGGTCAGTAACTCAAGATTTCTTTCTGAACCAGTAAACTTGCTCACTGAAGCAACCGAGATGTCCTGGTAATTCTCACATGTGCTCACCTACCTTATTTAGATGCTAAGAAGGAAAGCAAGCTGGCAGGGTTGATGGCTTATGCAACCTACCTTTACCCTTCATGGCAAAGGACAAGACATGCAGCCAGACTATTAAAAATGGCAAGCAATGGATTAACGCCTACCAATACAGTCACTGTTCTCTTCTTGAAAGGAAGTATCTAGCAAAGGCATAGTAGCCATGTAGGTCAGATAAGCAGCTCTCATCAGTCACCATGCAGGTGAGCTGGATGGAGATGAATAGATCTATCACAGATTCATGGAATGCTTTGGGTTGGAAAGGACCATAAAGCTCATCCAGTTCCACCCCCCCCCCCC